>CM035842.1:365352831-365550118 GCA_020510985.1 Pholidichthys leucotaenia | reverse complement strand
CGGCGTTGTAGGATGCTAGCTTGCTGCGCGGCTTTACCATGTATGCACTGCACAATGTTTTCCTTTAATTTGAGCTTAAAATGCTCGCAGACTTGAGATCCTTTTGTGGTTTTTTTTTTTTTTTTTTTTTTTTTTTTTAAATTTTATTCCTCTTTGCCGGCCCATCACTATGTTGCTCTGACATGGCGCTGTTAAACAAATCTGCGTTTTGTTTAGGTAGCATGACTGGAGAAGGTCATATAGACCGGAAGTGCTACATTAAACGACACATCAAAGCATAAAATTTGAATCGAGAAATTTTTGTAATCAAATTATTCAAGTAATCGTTGCAGCCCTAGACCCCAATAATATTTTCTGCCTGGCTAGCCATGATACACATTTCTGCTGATTTTCGTCTTTTCTGGTGAAACCAAATTTTTGACTTTTCATTGACCCCTGACTTTTACGGGCCCCCAGAGTCCATTTTTTTTTTTTTTTTTTTTTTAAAAAGGGCCCCATATTTACCTTTAAAATATCACCCCCCCCCCCCCCCCCCCCCCCCCCCCCCCGGAGCTGGCTTGTGTGCCAAAATCAGTGAGTTTTTATAATGGTGAGGACCTCAAATAAGTGTTTAGTTTTGCAGAATAATAATTTAAGCAATTACAATAGGGCTCCCACTTCTCACTTTAAAGCCTGCCCTAATTACTTCTCTTTTTGAAAGAAAAGATGAAAAAACATTGGAAAATGTCAGTCATATATTCCTCCTGTCAAAAGTCCATATGATAAAGCCACTTATCTTTGTGCAACTGAAAATAATAACTCATGTTTATAAATAACACACACACCAGTAATTGTAATTTCTATGTCCATCTCTGCCCAGAAGTATATACTCTTTTGTTTTTTTTTTGTACCATGACGTGGCCCTTTCTGTCATAAAGTATCCATCTTCTGAAAAGTCCCAAGAGCAGCCTGGAAGGAAGATGAATGACCCACTTTCTGACTCAGTCGCTCACTCACGTATTGCTTAGGGCTCGGTCAGCATTATAATTTTTTCCAAAGGCATAAATCCTTCCTAGCCTGTGTTGAAGCACATTCTTATAGGCACAAAATGGCACATGCAACATGAACAGCAAATCTAGCTACAATGCTCTGCACTGTGTGTTCATATATTCATATATTTATCCATCCAGCTACAATGCTCTGCACTGTGTGTCTGTGTGTGTGTGTATATATATATTTTATAGTAATATGTACATATGTATATTAGCTGCTCTTGCTTGCTTGTTTTTTCTTGCTTCTGATTGTTGCTCTGAGTGTTGCTATCCCTGTGCTGTTGCAATCCTGGAATATCCCCGTTGTGGGGACTAATAAAGGCTTATCTTATCTTAAATACACACAGGAATGCAGCGGTTGGCCACTGTGGTTTAGATAAGCCTCAAAATATTTCATCATATTGGTTTCCAAATTCAACCTTGTACAGTCCTCACATGCAATATCAGCACAGTTTAACAATGGGACAGTTTATTGTTAAAGAAAAGTAAAAGTAACATTTTCAGCTATTATATATCATATCTCTTGGTTGGAGAAAGAATCCGTGGGCGTTCCGACTGTAGGTCTTCTACTGAACCAAACAAATGAACCCATGCTCACTCATGCACAGGAATAGATGGATTCATTTATCTCTGAGGACATGCCCAGAGATATTTTCAGATCCAGTCTGTGTGTGCATGTGGGGGCTTGCACTGACACCCGCCATGCACAGCTTCACATGTCTTTTCTCCTGCCTCCGGGTGCCCAAACAGGGATTGGAGGTCATGAGTATTTTTAGACAAAGCATTAGTCCTCTGAAGATGTGACAGCTGTGTATGTTTGTTTCTGTTGGCAGTGTGTTGACAGCAGGTTTTTACTTTCTTTCCATTTGCCTGTCCATCTGTACACCTTTGTTTCTGTGCTCTTTTTCTACAGTGACATTTAACATATCAGCTTCTTTTTAAACAAGGTAAATGTCGCCCAGCTTTAGGTGCTAACAGGCTTAGTGAGTATGACATAATCTAACAGTGACATTGAGAATTTCTCTCTTTCTATCCTTTTTGTCTCCCCTAGAGCATCATGGCGGGCGACCTGATTTTAGTGATGCGAGGCTTGGCGAAGTTGAGCCAGGCAGTCACAGAGACTCAGAGCAATGCCCTGCGCAATGCAAAAGGTTAAACTCCTTCTTTTTATTCATCATTATTTTCATATAGTATTGTATTCTCTATATCGTATTGCCACTGTAATATGTTTCAGTGGTGGGACTTGAAGATGCCCTAAAATAATACCTTTTTTATTAAAAGGTACATAGAGCGAATGCCATAGCATCCATGATACTGATGAATGGCTTTTGTATTGTCTGCAGATTCTCATCATATTTAGAAGCATAACACAACATTAGCAATAGAGAGCGGAAGGGGGCTTTTACACCTGATCGTTTTAGTCCAGACTTTCAGACTTTTCTTTTGGTGCGGACCAAAATTTTAGGTGTTGAAAAGCTTCCCTTAACCACGGTCCTGGACCAAAGAGCCCGAAATGTTGGTTCGGCAAAAAAAGTGGCTTCGGTTCAGATCAAACTGAAGTTTTTGGTCTGGTCCTTTTATGAGTGTGTAGAGCAATTTTCAGAAACGGTTTTTGGAGTTTTGGACCAAACACAGGAAGTTAAGGCATGTCAATAAGAGGGAAAATTAGCTGCAGTATTACTTGAAGAGAGGAAGAGACCAACATTTTAATTGAAATATGGTCTGTTGATGGGCATAAATAGTCAAAGGTAAAATAAAATTATAAATGCATTAACTTACCAGATATTTTTTGGGAGAGGATGTGACAGAGTGGTGGTGAAAGATTGGAAGAGCAGTGCCAGCTGAAAATCATCACAGCTGATGTGAAGGACAGATGTCTTTTTAATGAAAACCTCTATATTTTAGCCTTTCTAAACTAATCACCCCATGAATATGACGGAGTCTGAACCAGTTTCCACTTAAAATGTGGTTACCGATGAGTCCAGAGCTGCAGAAAGCACCTCAGAGGGTGAGTAGCATGCTTGCTAACTGCAGCGTCTGCACAAACTACAGTGGTGTGAAAAAGTGTTTGCCCCCTTCCTGATTTCTCATTTTTAAGATAAGATAAGATAAGCCTTTATTAGTTCCCACAATGGGGAAATTCCAGGATTGCAACAGCACAGGGATAGCAACACTCAGAGCAACAATCAGAAGGCAAGAAAAAACAAGAGCAGCGAGTATACATATGTACATATAAACAGTAAAATATAGACACACAGTGCGAGCATTGTAGCTAGATGGAATAAATATGTAACTATATAAACACACAGTGTGGAGGCATTGTAGCGAGATGGAATAAATATGTAAATGTATAAACACACACAGTGGTGGGGCGTTGTAGCTAGATGTGGATAATATATGAATATGTAAACACACAGTGCGGGAGCATTGTAGCTAGATGGAATAAATATGTAAATATATAAACACACACAGTTTGCGCAGTGGTTTAGCACTGTGGCAGCACAGTTTTACCCTCGGCCGGGGGACCGCGGGGATCATGAGATCGTGGGTTCGATCCCAGCCCCCGACCAACAGTGGAGCTGTGTGGAGTTTGCATGTTCTCCCCGTGTTGCGCGGGTTTTACTCCGGGATTTCTCCGGTTTCCTCCCACACACCAAAAACATGTAGGTTTAGGGCGCTCGCGCACGCAGCGACCAGCAGCCGGTGGCTTGTCACCAGACTGCAAACCAAGTCTACCTATGGGTACAAATAAGTAACAAAAAAAAAAAAAAAAAAAAAAAGTTTGTATGTTTGTCACACTTAAATGTTTCAGATCATCAAACAAATTTAAATATTAGACAGAGATAACACAAGTAAACACATAATACCATTTTTAAATGAAGGTGTTTATTATTAAGGGTAAAAAAAAAAATAAATCCAAAACTACGTGGCCCTGTGTGAAAAAGTGACCCCCTCCCCCCATTAAAACAAATAAACTGTCATTTGTCACATCTTTGGAAAGCTGTGTTCAAGTTCTCTAGCCACACCCAGGCCTGATTACTACCACACCCTGTTCTCAATCAAGAAATCACTTAAATAGGACCTGCCCTGACAAAGTGAAGTAGACCAAAAGATCCTCAAAAAGCTAGACATGCTGGGATCCAAAGAAGTTCAGGAACAAATTGAGAAACAAAGTAATTTAGGTCTATCAGTCCTGGAAAAGGGTACAAAGACATTTCTAAAGCTTGGGAGTCCAACGAACCACAGTGAGAGCCATTATTTTTTTTTTAGTTTTATTTTTTTGATTTTGTATGCTTATTGATCCCCAGAGGGGAAATTGAGGGCATCCACCTGGATGGATAAGCAGCCATGGTACGGCGCTATCCCTTAAACCATTCACAACACATTCACACCTAGGGCCACTTTAGAGTCTCCAGTTAACCTAACCAGCATGTTGTTGGCCTAGTGGGAGGAAACCGGAGAAATCCTGGAGTAAACCCACGCAGATACGGGGGAGAACATGCAAACTCCACACAGATCACTGTTGGTCAGGGGCTGAGATTGAACCAGGGATCCCATGGCCAAGGGTGAGTTGCTGTGCTGCCGCAGTGCTAACCACTGCTCCACTGCACCGCCCCATTATCCACAAACAGTGAAAACATGGAACAGTGGTGAACCTTCCCAGGAGTGATCGGCCAACCAAAATTACCCCAAGAGCGCAGCGACGACTCATCCAAGAGGGTCACAAAAGACCTCACAACATCCAAAGAACTGCAGGCCTCACTTGTCTCAGTTAAGGTCAGTGTTCATGACTCAAAATGATGCAAAAATGGACTTCCGGTCTGGACGCCATGGCGACTGCAGCTTAACACTGAAGTTCTCAGACCCAATCTAGGATAACACCTTGAAAATCAAACTTTAACGGATTTTTGGAGGAGTGAAAATCAAAAGACAAAATCATCATGTCTAAAGGAAAACAGAAGAAACTGAAATTCTCCAGGCCAGGACACGTATCGCCGGAGAATCCGAACTGGAAGATCTCCGTTCAGAAGACGAGGAACTGGTGATAGCTAACAAAAGGGTTAGCCTGAAATCACTATTTGAGGAGCTACGACGATTTCGCTGAGATGTTACGGCCGAATTTCGGGAATTCAGAGAAGAATTGAAAAGGACAAACAGCAGAGTGGACCAGGCCGAGAACCGAATCTTGGAAACAGAGGATCGAATAAAAGTGCTCGAAGATTCTGTGCTAGACCTACGCAAAAGACAAGCAGCTATAGAGGCTAAGCTAACCGACCAAGAAGGAAAACAAAGAAGAGACAACATAAGAATTCATGGTCTGATAGAAGGAACCGAAAATGGTTTTAACTCAATGGCAGAATGCGTGGAATCCTTACTAAGAGAGAAATTGGGATATTCCACAAACCACCGACTTGAAGATAGAAAAGGCACATCGTTCATTAGCCGCTAGGCCGGCGGCGGAAGCGCCCCCACGTTCGGTGTTGGTAAGATTTTCCAATTTCAAAATAAAACAAGAGGTTGTAAGACTGGCCTGGCAGAAAAAAGGATTTATGCACCAGGAGAGAAAAGTCTACGTGGAACACGATTACGCCCCGGAGGTCCTTAAAAGCGCAGGGAATACAATGACGCGAAAAAGGTGTTAAGAGAGAAGAAATTGCGCTTTCAGACACCATTTCCTGCGAAGTTAAGGGGTCTTCTACGGCGATGAAAACGTGTCTCTATAATTCGGCGGAAGAAGGCAACAGCTGACATGGCGAAAAGAGGCCTCCCGGTAACGCTATTTAAACCCCCAGCAGACCCGAGTGAGAAGATCAAAACGCAAACATGGACAACACAAAGACCTTCAAAATCCACGGACCAGCAGCGGGAAACCCAGCACCAGAGCGTCGCGGATAAACTATCCGTTTTCAGGTTGGAATAGCGACCTTTTTTTTTTTCTTTTTTTTTTTTCTCTTGAATCAATCCGCACATCCAACCCCCCTCATACAAGGTAACAAACATTAAAGGAGATGCATATTCAGCATGTGGTAAAACATTTCATGGAACAATCATATTATTTGAAACAAATAAGTCTTTGTAATAAAAAAAAAAAAAAACTTGTTAAAATAGAAATGTGACAATAATCCACATGTTCTCCTCATACTAACAAATACTGTTTTTTGCGTGAATGTTTGATGTGATGGGGGTGGGAGGGTGCACACAATTTCACAGGGTTTAGGCATAAAAGGAAAAAAAAAAAAAAAAAAAAAAAATCATTACAAGTTTGGATTGGGTTCTGAAACTCACGTTAAAAGCATGGGACTACTTTTCAGTGGTAAGAGAGGGCCCTCAACACGTAACAGAGTTGAGGAATTTCCCTCAGAGCCTTCACTCCATCAAGGCTCTTACAGGGTCTTTAAAAAGACCTCAGCTCAGGAAGTTCTTATGACAGCTTTTTGTTTTAAAGTTTTTTACACTATGTTCTTAATGTTTTTTCTTGTTTTTAATGTTCTTTCAGTTTCTGAGTAGCATAAAAGAGGGCCACCACACAGTTATACTAAACAAAACAACACAATGGAGAAACAGGGTGTAACCAAAATAATTTCATATAATGTAAAAGGAATCCTGAATCCAGTTAAAAGATCCAAGATTCTAGGCAAAATGAAAAAAGACAAAGCAGGAATAATACTTTTACAAGAAACCCACCTAACAGACGTGGAACACAATAAACTCAGTAGACAAGGGTTTAAAATGATCTCTTCATCTTCATATAAATCAGGGAGGAGGAGGGGAGTAGCGACATTGATATCAACCAAAATTACATTTGAAAAAAAATCAGAACACAAAGATAAAGAAGGGAGATACAGTTTGGTAACTGGGCGGCTAGAGGGAGAAGATATCACCCTGCTGAATGTGTATGCTCCCCCAGGGGCTAACTGGAAATTTTATAAAAATGTATTCGACCTAATGATAACTAAAGCTCAAGGTTTAGTGATATGTGGTGGGGACTTCAATCTTAGACTGAATCCATACTGGGATGCTTCTGGTAATTCCCCACATCAAAATAACACCCAAAACAGGAAGACTCGGATGCTACTAAAAGAATTGGGAATCTGTGACGTGTGGAGGGAACTCAACCCCAGTGTAAAAGACTATACATTTTACTCAACTCCACATTCATCTTACTCACGGATTGACTATTTTTTTATGTTTAATAGAGACATTGGAAGAGTAAAAACATGTAAAATAGGACTGATGGATCTCTCCGACCACAGTCCGATCTACATGGACTTAAATATCCAAAAATACACAAATAATACATTTTCTTGGAGGTTAAATTCAAATGTCCTGAAAGGACCATTGAAAGATGAATTGGAATCAGATATTCTCAGATATTTGGAAGATAACGATAATGGAGAAGTATCCCCTTTAATACTGTGGGATGCATGTAAAGCTGTAATAAGAGGAAAGATTATTGCAAAACTGGCAACCCAAAAGAAACTAAGACAAGAAAAACTATCCACATTAGAGTCAGAACTTAGGAACCTAGAAAAAGAACACAAAGGCAACACTCATTCTACTGACTCGCTCAAGATTAAGGAAATTAAAAACCAAATAAATGAGATCTACACAATAGAAATCCAGAAGAAACTTACATTTCTGAAACAAAAATACTATGAAGCAGGCAGTAAATCGGCAAAATTGCTAGCCTATAAATTGAGGAAACATCAAACAGAAAGAGCAATCTACAAAATCAGAGACCCAGTATCAAAGGAAATAAAATTCAGAATTCAGGATATTCTTAAAAACTTCGAGAATTACTATAAGAACTTATACTCCCACAAAAAACATAAAAACGCATCCGAGGCATTCCTAAACACATTAAACCTTCCCCAACTTACGGAGTCACAAAATAAAACACTACTGTCAGAAATACATCCTAAAGAATTGGAAAAAGCAATTATGAAACTTAAAGCTAACAAATCCCCAGGAGCTGATGGCTATACAGCAGAGTGGTACAAAACCTTTAAACAGCAACTATCTCCTCTCCTCCTGAAAACATTTAATTATGTCCTCCACACAGGGGAAATCCCCCCCTCCTGGAGAGAAGGGGTCATTGCAGTTATACCTAAACCTGAAAAGGATAAACTAGAGTGCTCCAACTACAGACCAATCAGTGTACTAAATCAGGACTATAAGCTTTTTACCATTATCCTTGCCAAAAGGTTAGAAAATATACTGACAGACCTAATTCATTTAGACCAAACAGGTTTTATAAGACAAAGACAGACACAAGACAACATTCGACGCACTTTACACATAATTCATCATATAAAAAAATATAACTTAAATGCAGTCATATTGGGATTAGATGCTGAAAAAGCATTCGATTCGGTTGACTGGTCTTTTCTATATAGAATCTTATCCAGTTTCAATTTTCATAACAACTTCATTAGAACTATACAGGCATTATATAAAAAACCAACAGCTAAAATAAGGATTAACGGTAATTTATCATCATCTTTTGAACTGGAAAGAGGATGTCGTCAGGGCTGCCCCCTGTCTCCACTGCTCTTTGCAATCTTCATAGAACCTCTGAGCCAATGGATAAGACAAAACCAAAAAATTCAAGGTATTACACTTGGTCAGAAGGAACATAAAATAGCACTCTTTGCTGATGACATTTTAATATACCTAGGGCAGCCGGACACTTCTTTACCAGAACTAACCTCAGTTTTTTCAGAGTATGGAGATTTATCGGGATACAAATTAAATATGCATAAAACCCAAGTTTTAACATTCAACTATGACCCAAATCATTATTCACTAAGCAAACTCAAAACTAACTGGGAGTCGGAATCTATGAAATATCTAGGGGTCAATATCCCGAAACAACTCAACAAAATTATATCACTAAACTATGATCCACTGGTGACAAAAATAAAATCTGACCTAGCAAGATGGAATATGATACCATTCTTGGGTACTGCACAAAGAATTGAAGCAGTCAAAATGAATATACTTCCACGTCTTCTATACCTTTTCCAAACAATACCGGTAGAACCTCCCAAAAAAACATGGCAGGAGCTGGACAGAAGGATCTCAAGATTCATATGGCAGGGCAAGAGACCTAGAATCAGATATAGAACCCTACAGCTAAACAAAGACAAAGGTGGGCTCGCGCTGCCAAATATCAGGGACTACTTTAAAGCCGCACAAATTAAAACTTTAGTAGAGATATGTAACCTAGTCTACACTGCACAATGGAAGGAGATCGAATGCCAAATAACAAGTGACATCCCCCTACAGGCGATAATAGGGAACAATGTCTTACCTAAGCTTTTGAATAACACTAACCCGTGGATAGAGACCCCGCTAAAAATTTGGTTTAAGATAGTCAGAGAGAATCAAACTAAAGAGCCCTATCGACTTCTGCAATGGATCGCCTATGATCAGGACTTTACTCCTAATAAAACAGACACCAGATTTAAAAAGTGGAAGGAGAAAGGGCTGATAAAATAGTACGATTTTTTTAAAGGGCAAATCTTAAGAAGTTTTGAAGATTTGAAAAAACAAGGCCTAATAAATCAAGACCTTTACAGGTTCTTCCAGCTTAGACACCACATAAACAATATACTTAAAAAGGAGGTTTTGGAAAGGGCCCAGTCAGGTGTTCTGAAGGTCTTCTTAATGGCATATAAAGGGATCCCAGGGATCAGATACATTTCTAAAATATACCAAGGTCTTCAAGACTTAAAAGGAGACAACACATCTTATATAAAAGAGAGATGGGAAAAAGAGGGGAATTTCACTTTACAACTGGAAATATGGGAAAAGCTAAATAAACAGCAATGGAAAAGTACCTCATCCCTGCAGTGGAGAGAATTTGGATGGAAAAACTTGGCAAGATTTTTCAGAACACCTGCACAAAACAAATTTACCCATAAGGGATTGAACTGTTGGCGCTTGTGTGGTGAAAAGACTGCAAATCATTTTCATGTGTTGAGGTCATGCCCAGTTATCCACCAATATTGGACCAAGGTACAGACAATATTGGGGAAAATATTCAAAATTACAGTTCCCTTTTCTTTTGTAACTTTGTATTTGGGTTTACTACCGGACTCACTGGAAAGACGAGGAGAAAAATACTTATTCAATGTTTTAATATTGGCAAGCAAAAAAGCTCTAACTAAAAAATGGATGTTGAAGGACTGTCCTACACCTGAAGATTGGACTAACGTGATCCAAGACATTTACTCGATGGAAAAGTTGACATTCGCACTGAGACAGGACATGGATGTGTTCATGAACTTTTTGCAACCCTGGACCGCATATGTGTCTTCCATTAGATCTAATCTTTGACAAATACCATTTCAATAATGGTTCCGCTCTTTGTTCCAACGCTACTCAGATGCTCTTTTATCTTTATTTACTTACTTTTTCTTTTTGTTTGTTTTTTACTGGTTTGTTTTTTTTTTTTTTTGTTATTTGTGTCTTGTTTTTTTTTCTCTTTAATTTCACTTTTTCTTTCACTTTAAAAAAAAAAAAAAAGGGGTGTTGTAAGAATTAATCTTCCAATGTTGTCAGATATCAGAAAATGGGGGAACATGTGATGGAAATGTGGACGCTGCATTGCTGTAACGACCTGTATACCCTTTACAAAAACTTAAATAAAAAAAAAAAAATGATGCAAAAATGGCCTGCATGGCAGAGTTCCAAGACGAAAACCACTGCTGAGCAAAAAGAACATAAAGGCTTGTCTCAGTTTTGCCAGAAAACATCTTGATGATCCCCAAGACTTTTGGGAAAATACTCTGTGGACTGATGAGACAAAAGTTGAACTTTTTGGAAGGTGTGTGTCCCATTACATCCAGCGTAAAAGTAACACAGCATTTCAGAAAAGGAACATCATACCAACAGTAAAATATGGTGGTGGTAGTGTGACGGTCTGCGGTGGTTTTACTGCTTCAGGACCTGGAAGACTTGCTGTGGTAAATGGAACCATGAATTCTGCTGTCTACCAAAAAATCCTGAAGGAGAATGTCCAGCCATCTGTTCGTGACCTCAAGCTGAAGTGCACTTGGGCTCTGCAGCAGGACAATGATCCAAAACACGCCAGCAAGTCAACCTCTGAGTGGCTTAAGAAAAACAAAATGAAGACTTTGGAGTGGCCTAGTCAAAGTCCTGACCTGAATCTGATTGAGATGCTGTGGCATGACCTTAAAAAGGTGGTTCATGCTCGAAAACCCTCCAGTGTAAGATAAGATAAGATAAGATAAGCCTTTATTAGTCCCACAACGGGGAAATTCCAGGATTGCAACAGCACAGGGATAGCAACACTCAGAGCAACAATCAGAAGGCAAGAAAAAAAACAAGCAAGCAAGAGCAGCTAATAAACATATGTACGTATTACTATAAAATATATATATATACACACACACACAGACACACAGTGCAGAGCATTGTAGCTGGATGGAATAAATATATGAATATATGAACACACAGTGCAGAGCATTGTAGCTAGATGGAATAAATATGTAAATATATAAACACCCACAGTACGGAGCATTGCAGCTAGGTGGAATAAATATGCAAGTATATAAACACACACAGTGCGGAGCAATGTAGCTAGATGGAATAATATGTAGATATATAAATATATAAACACACCCAGTGCTGAGCATTGTAGCTAGATGGAATAAATATGCAAATATATAAACACACACAGTGCAGAGCATTGTTGCTAGATGGAATGAAACAGCATAACCGTCTACTTAGTTATCCTACATGGTATGATTATGTGCCCATACATATTCTCACCCTCCATAGCGACCGGTATGTTCCTAGTTGTATGCCGGAGGGGACCATTGTGTAAGTCTATTGCATCTTTTGCATTCAAAAAACTATTAGTTTGTTACGTCTTTTTGCTATCTCTGCGAGCAGCCCTGCTTAGGTTGTACAGTCTGACAGCCGTTGGTAGGAAGGACCTACGAAACCTCTCGGTTGTGCACCTGGGATGATGTAGTCTGCTGCTAAATGAGCTCCTCAGTGCATTCAGTATGTCCTGCATAGGGTGGAACTCGGACTCCAGCAGAGATGACAGTTTAGCCACCGTCCTTCTCTCTCCTATCTCCTCCATCGGATCAAGGCGCTGCCCCAGGACAGAGCTAGCTTTCTTAATCAGTTTGTTCAGTCTCTTCCTATCGGCTGCAGTAATGCCACTGCCCCAGCAGACCACTCCAAAAGTGATGGCTGATGCCACCACCGTGTCATAGAATGACTTCAGCAGCGCCCCTTGTACACCAAAAGACCTGAGTCTCCTCAGCAGGAACAGCCTGCGCTGACCCTTCTTGTAGAGTGCATCAGTATTGTGTGACCAGTCTAGTTTATTGTTCAGATGAATACCCAGGTACTAATAGGATGTCACCATCTCGATGTCTGTTCCCTGTATATTTACTGGTACTGTGAGGGGCTGCCCATGCCTGCGGCAGTCCACCACCAGCTCCTTAGTTTTCCTCGCGTTGATCTGGAGGCAGTTCCGATGGCACCAGTCCACGAAGTCCTGGATAAGCCCTCTGTACTCAGCTTCATCTCCATTGGAGATGAGGCCAACGATCGCAGAGTCATCAGAGAACTTCTGTAGATGGCAGTGTGTTGTGTTGTGTGAGAAGTCCGCAGTATAAAGAGTGAACAGGAAGGGAGCCAGCACCGTTCCCTGGGGGGCCCCCGTGCTACTGATGATCGTGTCGGACACACAGTCCCGGGTTCTCACAAACTGAGGCCGGTTCGTGAGGTAGTCCAGGATCCATGATGACAGGTGCTGGTCCACCCCTGCGCGCAGCAGCTTGTCCTTCAGGATCATCGGTTGGATGGTGTTGAAAGCACTGGAGAAGTCAAAGAACATGATCCTCACCATATTCCCGGGCTTCTCCAGGTGGGACAGAGAACGGTGAAGGAGGAAGATCACCGCATCCTCCACCCCAATGCCATGCTGGTAGGCGAACTGGAGTGGATCCATCGCTGGTTCCACCAGGGGGCGGAGGTGAGCAAGGAGCAGTCTCTCCAGGGTCTTCATCAAGTGGGACGTCAAGGCCACCGGTCTGTAGCTGTTCAGGTCTTTGGGGTGGGAAGTTTTTGGTACAGGTACCACACAAGATGTTTTCCACAGCTGTGGTACCCTCCCCAGTTTCAGGCTCATGTTGAAGATATACGTCACAATCCCACACAGCTGGTCTGCACAGGACTTGAGGAGCTTTGCGCTGATGCCGTCCGGTCCCGGCGCCTTCCTCGCCTTGATCTTCCTCAGCTCCGTCCTCACCTGGGTCCTGGTCAGGGTCAGGGTGGGGGGCTGTGTGTTGGGAGTGGGGGGGTATTGGTGGAGTGGGGAGTGGGCAGCAGGACTTGATTTCTTTAGAGGCAGCAGTGGTTGTTGTGCAGTCAGGGGGGAGGGCGGTTGGTCAAATCTATTGAAAAACAGATTCAGGTTGTTCGCCCACTCCCTGCCCCCTGTGGCCTGGGGGGAGGTATTCTGGAGCCCCGAGATGGTTTTGAGGTTTCTCCAGACCCCGCTGATGTCGCTCTGTTGCAGCTTGTCCTCCATCTTCTTCCTGAAGCTGTCCTTGCCTTCTCTGATCTTTCTCCTCAGCTCCCTCTGTACGGACTTCAGCATCTCCCTGTTCCCTGACCTGAAGATCCTCTTCTTCTCTCTCAGAAGTGTTTTTATCTCAGGGTTGATCCAGGGTTTGTTGTTTGAGTGACGCCGTATGGTCTTGGTGGGAACGGATTTGTCCACACAGAAGCTGAGGTAGCCCGTGAAGGTGTGAATGAGGCCATCGATGTCCTCACCATGTGGATCGCAGAGCTGCTTCCAGGCGGTGGCTTCAAAACAGCCCTTTAGGGTGTCCATTGTCTCCTCAGACCATAACTCCACAGTGTGCATGGCCGGAGGTTGTCTGTGCACTAGGGGTTTGTACACCGGCCGGAGATGAACCAAGTTGTGATCCGATCTCCCGAGTGGGGGGAGTTGTGATGAGGTGTACGCCTCCTTAGTGTTTGCGTAGAATAAATCCAGTGTTTTATTGTCTCTAGTGTGGCATGTGACATACTGGGTGAACGTGGGTAGAATGGGAGACAGTGAAACATGGTTGAAATCGCCTGAGATGAGGAGAAGAGCATCTGGGTGTTCTGTCTGCAGCCTGCTGGTTACTGAATGGATGACGTCACGTGCTGTCCCAGCGTTCGCCGTCGGATTTGCATAAACAACAATGCAGATCACGTGTGAGTGTTCTCTCGGGAGATATGTAGGCCTCATGCTAACAGCTAGCAACTCAATGTCTTTGCTGCAGTGTCGTTGTTTAACAGTGATATGTCCCGGTCTGCACCAGTTGTTGTTAACATACATTATCACTCCACCGCCCCTAGCCTTGCCACTGTCTGGTGTTCGGTCAGCTCGTATCATGTGAAAACCCTCCAGCTCAATGTTAGCATCTGCTGCTAGTTCAGTTAGCCACGTCTCAGTAAACAAAAGGAGAGAGCACTCCCGGTATGTGCTATCATAACGGGAGATAGCCGCTAGCTCATCTAACTTTCCCAGTATCGACCGTACATTTCCCATGACAACAGATGGAAGGGAGGGTCTGTACCTTATATTTTTTGTCCTCCGCCTTACTCCAGCCCGGCAGCCGCGGCGTTTTCGCCTCAGTTCTCTCGGTATGTCGAGTTTTTCCAATGGGACCGGGTGGCGGTTGAATGCTAGCAGCTGTTCTCTGCTGTATCGTATCCTGCTATAGACAGTGGCTCCGTCCACCGGCTCAGGAGACATTTAGGACGATCTGTGTGTCCGTGATATAAGTGGGGTGAAAAAAAAAGACGGATCAAAAGAGAGAGGAAGGGAAAAAGACTCGGAATCGAGCCGCTGTTGCAAAAGGCAGCCGACTCGTGTGGCGCCGAGAGGAAAAAAAAAAAAAAAAAAAAGTGTGGCTGAATTACAGCAATTCTGCAAAGATGAGTGGGCCAAAATTCCTCCACAGTGCTGTAAAAGACTCATTGTCAGTTATTGCAAACACTTGATTGCAGTTGTTGCTGCTAAGGGTGGCCCAACCAGTTATTAGGTTTAGGGGGCAATCACTTTTTCACACAGGGCCATGTAGGTTTGGATTTTTTCCCCTTAATAATAAACACCTTCATTTAAAAACTGCATTTTGTGTTTACTTGTGTTATCTTTGTCTAATATTTAAATTTGTTTGAGCTGAAACATTTAAGTGTGACAAACACACACACAAAAAAAGAGAAATCAGGAAGGGAGCAAACACTTTTTCACACCACTGTACATAAACGTCATGACAACACAACCTCAGTGTGTTAAGTAAAATTGTTTGGTCTGCTTGGATAAACAGCAGTGTGAAACCTAACCTCACTGGACCAAATGTAACAAGATAAAACCTGTAGTCTGAACCTTGGTGCAGACTTTCAAGTGTGAAAACGCCCTATACTAGAGAAATTATCTTTTGATCCCAATTGAATTTTGCTACAAGTTACACGCATGTTTGTCAGTTTAAAATATTAATTTTCCACATAAATAACCCTGTAGTTTGTTGTCTTAACTGTTAAAGCATAAGGTTGTGAAAATATGTAAAGTGAAAGATTACAAACACAAACTCACATAACTTACGTCATCATTTTCAAAGAGCACCTGGGGGAAGTAACTAACAGTCTTCTGGATCAGCTGCAGCTCTCAAAATTTGAAACAATGCATTTGTGTTGTTTTTCCTCCTCTTTGGATGCTTCTTTCATTGGTCAGAAAACAGGAGGTGAGCTTTGAGAGGAAAGCTGCCATAATCGTGTTTGGTGACGTGAAAAGATACGGAGCTGTAGTCCTCTAAACAGTTAAAAAAAAAAAACAAAAAAAAAACATCCTAAATGTAACTTTTATTATAGATGACCTACAACTTTAATTACATGGACAATTATATTTTAAATTGACAAACATCATATATATATAACTTGTACCAAAATTTGATTGAGAGCGAAAGATAACTTCTCTCTTGCCATTCACTTGAATGGAGATTTTTGCGAAGTAAGTTCCCATATGTTTAAGTAGGCGTGACATAGGCTGTCTATACACAAGGAGATGAATGCAAGGCCAAAGTCAATGACGGTTTTTAAGACGCAAAAGAAATATTTGTAAAACTGGATGGTAGCAATAAGTTTTGAGATGTAAGTAGCTTTGCATTTTGTGTTGCTGTGGAATTTATGGAATTCGGACAGCTGGAAATGATTCGATTATGGTGGCAAATTCCAGGGTCAGCTACGTGAACTTGATAAGGAATACCTTACATCAGCTTTAAAAAGTTTAGTAGCCCCCCTTTTAAGGGATTGAGATGAACTTTAAAGATATAACAGTAATACAACTATGATGCGTAACCGAGAGGTTTCGCAGGTCCTTCCTACCTACGGCTGTCAGACTGTACAACCTAAGCAGGGCTGCTCTCAGAGATAGCAAAAAAGATGTAACAACCTAATAGTTTTTGAATGCAAAAGATGCAATAGACTTACACAATGGTCCCTTCTGGCATACAACTAGGAAAATACCGGTCGCTATGGAGAGTGAGTATATGTATGGGCACATAATCATACCATGTAGGATAACCAAGTAGACGGTTGTGCTGTTTCATCCCATCTAGCAACAATGCTCTGCACTGTGTGTGTTTATATATTTACATATTTATTTCATCTAGCTACAATGCTACGCACTGGGTGTGTTTATATTTATATATCTATATATTTATTCCATCTAGCTGCAATGCTCCGCACTGTGTGTTTATACAGTATATCTACATATTATTCCATCTAGCTACATTGCTCCGCACTGTGTGTTTATATACTCATATATTTATTCCATCCAGCTACAATGCTCTGCACTGTGTCTGTGTGTGTGTGTGTGTGTATATATATATATATATATATATATATATATATATATATATATATATATACTGTATATATACAGTATATATATATATAGTAATATGTACATATGTATATTAGCTGCTCTTGCTTTTTTTTCTTGCCTTCTGATTGTTGCTCTGAGTGTTGCTATCCCTGTGCTGTTGCAATCCTGGAATTTCCCCGTTGTGGGACTAATAAAGGCTTATCTTATCTTATCTTATCTTATCTTATGATGATTATTATTAAATAAGAACAACTATGATTATTATTAAAATGACAACAAAAAAGAAAATCGTTAAGAGCCTGGGCAACATTCTCCACAGTGGAATTTGTAGAAACAATAATGGTAAATAATAATACACAGCAACATTAAAGCTCATCCGCCAGCCAGTGAACAATAACAGTCTCAACCTGCCAGCTCCATTGTATACAGCTTGTGTCATATCCTGTTAGACTCATTCAAGGATGGTGAATTTGCCTAAAATTAAGGTGGTATGTTTTCGGACTTTGCACCATTGTTAAATCATAATCATTTTTAAAATTTTTGCTGTCAGGTATTTATATCCATTGATAATTTGTTGTTGTTGTTGCTGTTTTATTCCCAGGAGTCCAAGGAATTGGTGTGGCTGTCCAAAGTGTTCAGTCAGCTGCAGAGCAAGGCCTCTCTGCAGCCATGATAAAAATGCAGGTTTGTGTGAATTCCACTGTGTGACCTGATACAGACACCTGAGGGTAGGATTTAATTGTTAGAATTAGTGCTGTCATATATTTAAATATGATTAATCACATGATTGCCCACAATTTACTGTTAATACCTCTTTATCTCTTGTACCATAAAGGAATATTTTTTAAGTTTTTGACACTTTTACTATCAAATCTGTAATAGTTTGTCAGTCTGATGGAGTTAAACTTTGGTCTTTCACTGATTGTTCAGCAATCCCTCACTGAGCTTTTGGCCATCTCTACCTTTGGAGTGAAAACGTTCGGAGTTCATTGAAAGATCACTGAGAAATCATTGGGAGATCGATGAGATCATTGAGCATTCCTTGACCACTCGATTTTTACCCCTGTGTCAAGAGGGTATAATGGCCCTTATTAAAACATAATGGTCACTGTATAAAATTGCAAATGTATGTACATTTGTGTCTGCACAGGAGATGTCTGGTCAGGAGCAGCAGTCTTCATCAGAGTTCGACTTTCCTCAGGATGAAAGCGTATTCACAGCTTCAGAGTTCCAGGAGGAAAGTGTGCACTTTGCAGACGACCACTCAAGGAGCAGTGATGACGCAGCACCAGGAGCAAAGCATGTCAGTGGGAAGCACTCAGTGTTTGAGGGATACAAAGATCCAAGCAGGCAGTTTAGTGGACCCACCAGATCATACCATCACGATACCAGGTATGAACTGTCTTATTCAGTTTTATTCTCCAGTATTTTGCTGCAGTTTTTGGAAAATGACTGTTATGACTGCTGCTTTGTTTATAACAGACATCTTGCTGGACAACATCAAGTCTACACCCTGAACAGACACATGTGGAAACGAATGTATTGTCATCGTCCTGCCAGTCAGCTCAGGAGCTACCATCAGGACCCGTCATCAGTCGGGGGACTGACAGCTGAAGACATAGAGAAAGCCAGACAGAGCAAGGGGGGTGAGACAAAGCCACATAAACAGATGGTAATTTCTCCTCACCTTTTTTTAAATTCCTAAACATACATGCACAGAAATAAATTTTTCTATGAAAATACTGAATTGACTTGGCATTTAGTTTGATAGGTACTTTTGTATTCTCCTTTTTATAGCTAAGTGACAGAGCCAGAGAGAGAAAAGTGCCCGTGACTCGGATAAGCAGACTGGCCAACTTTGGAGGTACAATAATACACATCTCTGAATAATAGATGATTCACTGTCTATTCATGTGATGTGACTTCTGTGGCATGTAGCATATCTGCAACTGTATGTGCAGCAGAGTTAAGCATGGTTACTATAAAACAAGAATGTATGCCTATTCTACAGCACAAAACAATAATTATTAAGACAGATGTGATGGGAAGACATTTATTTAAAGTTTAAAAAGTGAGTCAAAAGTATGGGAAAGAGAAGATGTAATGGTCGGCGCTGGTAACATGACAAGAAAAATGAGTTGACGACATTCTGGTGAGCTAATCTTATAATCATTTAACTCTGACTGGCATTTCTAAGCCTGGGTCACTGGGTCCAGGGCAGCTGGTCTTAAAGGTGGATTCACCCTACAACGTTTGGACAGACTTTTACTGACGTTTTGGCAAATGTCTGGCTCTGCTGGCAAAAGTTAATGATTGCTGATGTTTGTTGGCAAACGCTGGCGAAATTTGTATTCTTTGAAAATTTTCAGCCTGCTGAAAATGTACTGACGTTTGGAAATGCACGTTGGTGACCGTTGTGCTCATTCTGTAAAAGTTCCTGAGCGCTGAGCTAAGTTATAAACAGTTTACAGAAGTCAGCCTAAGTTAAAGCTGGGTTCACCCTGTAGCGTTTGGACCGACTTTTAGAGCTGTTTTGAAAAATCAGAGAAATACTCAGCGCAGTTCAGCTGACATCAGTGTCAGGTGACGCTCATATAAAGATCAGTGTTTGTGGAGGCTTCCTGCCGTTCTGGACCTGCTTCTGGAGTGAACACATGTCCCTTGGGCATACGTTTCAGTATTTATTTTTGTTTTATATTTCTATGTAGTTACTTCTGCATACCCTTTTCCCCTATTCATTCATCTAAAAAAACAATAAAATAATGCTATAAACTCCAACACTTAAGTCCGCAATTAAAATGTGAATGTGGATCAAATAAAAAAAAAAACAACTATTAATAAATCATCATATAAATAAAATGATGGGTGATTATAGTTTGACTGTTACAACTTTCTCCATTAAAATAACATAAAATCTTGTTAGATGTCATTTACTTTTTGACACCACATCAGCGCTGTTTGATTCCCACAATGGAAGTGAACCAATAAATCCTGGAGAATGATTACACACGGAGCAGGGGGGAAAAAAAAACAAAAAAAAAAACCAAAAAAAAAAAATATAAAAAAAAAATATATATATATATATATATATATGTATGTGTGTGTGTGTGTGTATATATGTATATACACACACACTACCGTTCAAAAGTTTGGGGTCACTTAGAAATTTCCTTATTTTTGAAAGAAAAGCACTTTTTTCAATGAAGATAACTTTAAACTAATCAGAAATACACTCTATACATTGCTAATGTGGTAAATGACTATTCTAGCTGCAAATGTCTGGTTTTTGGTGCAATATCTGCATAGGTGTATAGAGGCCCATTTCCAGCAACTATCACTCCAGTGTTCTAATGGTACAATGTGTTTGCTCATTGCATCAGAAGGCTAATGGATGATTAGAAAACCCTTGTGCAATCATGTTAGGTCTGCAATGCTGTAATTGCTGCAAATGGAGGATTCTTTGACGAAAGCAAAGTTTGAAGGAAAAAATTATTATTTCAAATACAAATCATTATTTCTAACCTTGTCAATGTCTTGACTATATTTTCTATTCATTTTACAACTCATGGTGGTAAATAAGTGTGACTTTTCATGGAAAACACAAAATAATTGTCTGGGTGACCCCAAACTTTTGAACGGTAGTGTATATATATATGTATATGTATGTATGTAGCAGGTAGAGAGTAGACAGACTGAAAATTTCACGAAAAATCTTTATTCCACGGACCAAGAAAATGTTTTTTCAGACAGCAAACCCCCCCCCCCCCCCAAAAAAAAAGTGGCTGTTTCCAAGGCAACCAGTAATCCTTACTGGCAAAAGACACTTTTGCGCAACAGCACAGTCTGGTGGTAGAAAAATAACACTGCAAAGACACGAAACCACCCACCAAACCACACCCATCACCTGCAAACAAACACACAAATGTCTGTTATATATATACTACCGTTCAAAAGTTTGGGGTCACTTAGAAATTTCCATATTTTTGAAAGAAAAGCGCTTTTTTTCAATGAAGATAACTTTAAACTAATCAGAAATACACTCTATACATTACTAATGTGGTAAATGACTATTCTAGCTGCAAATGTCTGGTTTTTGGTGCAATATCTACATAGGTGTATAGAGGCCCATTTCCAGCAACTATCACTCCAGTGTTCTAATGGTACAGTGTGTTTGCTCATTGCGTCAGAAGGTTAATGGATGATTAGAAAACCCTTGTGCAATCATGTTAGGTCTGCAATGCTGTAATTGCTTCAAATGGAGGATTCTTTGACGAAAGCAAAGTTTGAAGGAAAAAATTATTATTTCAAATACAAATCATTATTTCTAACCTTGTCAATGTCTTGACTATATTTTCTATTCATTTTACAACTCATGGTGGTAAATAAGTGTGACTTTTAATGGAAAACACAAAATAATTGTCTGGGTGACCCCAAACTTAGTGTATATATATACACACACACACACCATACATTAAAATTAAAAAAAACAACAACAACATGTCATACACACCATGTTATCACCAAACAAATACTCTACATTGTCGATTTAGGTGAACTCTGCATAACTTAGCCCGGCGCGTAGGAACTATTATAAATTGAGGACAGCTTTCCCCAACGTTTATTTGTAAACGTCAGCAAATTTTCAGCATGCTGAAAATTCTCAACAAATACAACTTTTGCCAGTGTTTGCCAACAAACACCATCTTTTATCAACTTTTGCCAGCAGAGCCCAGTGTTTCCTCTGGCTTAAAGACCTTGGCGTATACCAGAATATTTGAATTTTATACTGTTTATTTCTTTTTAAAAATTTTACACGGGAACGTTGCATATGGAACTTACCATTTGAAGTATTGTACAACCGAGGCTTGAATATTGGGCCAGTTGGGGTCCCACCCTGACATCCTGTGTTTTGACTTTTTAGTGGTGTTATCCTTCTCTTCTTCCTCTGCCTGAACACTTCCCTCTCCTTGGCTCCTCTCTTCTGTCTCATCTTGCCCTCTCTGAGCTCTGTCTAATTCAGGTTCTCTCTCTGTCTATGGTGGTATACAAACAAGTTAGAAAATATCAAGTGTCATGTTTTGTCCTGCAGGATTTTTTTGTCATGGTTTACATAAATGACAAAAATGTGTACTTTTTGTATTTTTATTCTGTTTCTTTTTTTCCATTGAGAGAGTAGGGAAGGGAAAGAAACATTCATAATAGTAATGTACTCATGCATACTTAAATTATATGATCAGGTGGGTATAGTAACCAGAAATTCTACTCATGTAAAAGCAGTGCTTTGAAATTAATAATTACAAGTAGACAACCAAAAATTTCTCATAGAGTTAAGGGTACAAAGATTACCCACTTAAAAACTTGAGTAATGACTTCAGTCTTGAAGGTTTAAAGTTGAAACCATGTTCCTCAAATTTGCAAATTGACTTTTCTTGTACATTTGAAACTTTATTATAAATTTGTGGATTATTTTGTGTCTAATTTTTGTCTGTTTTTTAAAATAAAATTACTTTTTCTTTTTTTTTTAGATAAATTTGAAACAGACTGTGGTAATTTTTTTTTTTACTTTTTCCTTATAACAATTTACATTTTTGACCATAATTTTGCAGTCAGAACAGAACAATAAAGGCGCTTTTCCACTAGCCCCACTCAGCCCCGGTTTGAAGACCCGGCTCTACTCACTTCGGTTCGGTTCAGCCTCAGTTGCTTTTCAACTACTGCTGGCGCACCTGCTGGCACACCTGCTGTGGGTGGGATTTGTTGAACAGCAGGCAGCGCCACACCCTCGTGACGTGAAACACACGCGACTGAATCCTCCACAACAAACATGGCTGATGACTAGGAGAGAAGGAAGGAGGAATGACTGTGACATGAAACTGGTTAAATCTATGATGCTGACTTGTTGTGCTCTGCACAATCTGTGTGAGCGTCATGGAGAGACGTTTGACACTACATTGGATGATGCAGTAGATGAACCAGTGGTGGCAGCGGCACAGAGAGCAGAGGAGCAGGGTGGAGATATTGTAGCGAACTCAATATAAGCACCCTACTTGGCTTGACAAGTGGGTTGACCCTATTGGCGACACAGGTAGAGTGTGGGACTCCGGAGCGGGAGGCGTGAGTTCAAACCTCCTGGTGGGACGTCACCATGTCAAGCTGCATGTTACAATATAATACGTGATGCAATACTTGTCTATTTTGTCCACATTTATGTGCATACATATTTCAAAAATGTTTTTTGTAAATAAAATGTTGTGCATGGTCCATCTACCTGTCCTCTTGTTCATAACGCTTATCTGTTAAGAAGGTGCAAAGCCTTCAGCCTAATGATGAGTCCACACTTCTCACTGTTGTGATAATTGCTCACGCTGAGCGCTCTGCCCGCCCGTACGCTGTGGGGGTCACACACGACGTGTTCCTCCCCACACTCTCAATTTTTTTTCCCGTATATTTTTCTCTTTGGCGTACAGAAATGGCAATATGCCCGTATTTGCTAAAATTGCATTTTCCCCGTATTAAAATACGGCGAAACCATATCACTTGACAGGTATGTAATTACATGCAGAAACACCGCACAGGCCATCTTCACAAAAATCCAGCTCGACAAGCCACTTTTGCTTAGGTGGAAATGCAAATTGAACTATAAATCATGTGCTGATACATGTCATATTTTCCCATGTAAAGGTCTCCCACTTTTACTTACAAATTGATTTTTAATTTTTGGGAAAAGGGAATATAAATTTTGCACTTGTTGGTAACAACAGTTGTGTGCAACAAAAACACAGTTGTGTATCCTTGTCCGATCTGTCTACTGTTATTGGTGCCAAATTTTTGCTAGATTCCTTCTTAATTTATTAAATTTGGACTGGCGATGCAACATTCAACTTACATGTACTTACCTTTATCAGTGTCTACAAGTTCAAGCACACCTGTACAACTGCTTATAACCTAAAAAATGTACCCGTTCAAGAGAAATGGATTCAGCATTGCAAATGTTTAAAATAAAAAAAAAAAAAAACCTACCAAGACATTACGTTTCGTTGTGTTGTTAAAAATTAAATTACCATTAGAAGGCTATACACCTGACCTGATGAACAGCAGCATGTGGAGTGAACAGAGAATGGAATGTGTATGTAATTATTGGCTTTTCTCATACGGTGTCATAACAGATAAACCAGACTTTTGATGCAAACAATACAATTTTATTCCCGAAGCAAAATTTACAAACAAAAAAACAGACTGGGCGATGACATCTCTGCGAGCTCTTCCCTTCGTAACGCAGCGTCCTGTTCCAGGGCTTCACGCGCATCTGCCCGCACATCTGCGGCCACCTGTCACAAATGCTGCATGTACTCCTGATTCTTGCCGCTGGTCATGTTGCCGTTCCAAGAGCCGCATCTCTTCGTCATGCATGTTGACCATCGCTAATGTAAGGTCAGCGATGGGAGTTGTCTGTTTTCGTCTTGCCTAGATGGAAAGACAGAAAGGCATGGTCGTTAAAGCTGGATCACTACATATAATATGGAATTACACAGGTGAAAGTCTGTGGTGGAATGTCACTATTATATTATGCTTCATTGCTGTATATAAGCTGAACTGTCATGTTGCTGCCCCTCAGTAGAGCAGATTTTGCAACACGCAGGGTGCTGTCTTCGGCTGCAGCCCCCCTGCAAAACCAAAAAGGATTAAGATTAAGAATATGGATGGATGGATGGGTAATGTTTAAACTAGTTGCTTGTAGTGTGGCCGCAGAAATCTGAATGGGTTAATACAGTCAGCTGACGCGAAGCATTTCAATGAAGCATGTTGATTTCAACGGCAGTTCATCAGCTTTATTTGTTTGTCTAAAACAGGAGTTACAACAGCACCAATCACCACACCTAAAAATGGTTGTGGAACACCGATAAGTGAAGACCAAAGAATAACCTTTTTGTACATTTAAAAAGACATTTTCAATTAATTAATATGCAGCTACAGGAAATTGCATTAATCAATTTGGTACATAACTTGTTAGGCTCCAGCCCCCCCACGACCTGTAAAGGATTAAGCAGTAGAAGATGGATGGATGGATGGATTTTCGACCCTGGTTTCCGCTGCTGGACCTGTTTCAACCAAGAAAAAAAAAATCGTGGTTATTGTGCCTTACCAGCACTTGAACGTGATCCAGATGGAGCTGGTGATGTGGAGCCGATCCAGCTGGCGCTCCGCCAGACGCACACGCAGACGCAGCGCTAGGAGAGTCCGCTGTGTCAGTCATCTCCACTGAGGTGGACCCCTGTGATATGAAATGCGATTCTAGAAAAAAAATGCACGCAATTTAAAACTTAACACCAAAGTGCAACATGTACACAACACTCTCAAGTTTTTAACCGGAATACAATAAGCGTAATTCAGCGTTTTGTTCGCGCTAATACTTAACACAAAGCAAGCGTGAATCTGCAGTTGGCTGCAAAACAATACGCAAGCCTCAGTAACAACCATTACTCACAATCTAACAACCTTCCTATTTCTTAAAAACAGTGAGCTTGGCACAGAAACAAACAAGTGGCGAACAGATGCGCAATATCAAATAAACACTCACCATCCACTGTTTCCAAGGACCGTGACCGTGACTGTGACCGTGTGGAGCCCAATGTCTCCCAGCGAACCACTTCCACTCCTTCTATCCGCTGAACTTCGAGCATTGTGGTCCTTCACTGCTCGGTAATCGCTTTTCAGCTTTTTCAGCTTCTCCCGACACTGTTTGGCAGTACGGATGTGCCACTGGGAAGCCATCTGCTCGGACACCTGCATTTCGAGTAGATCCGTCCAACTCGCGCTGGATGCGATCGTCGCCTAATATGGAAAGAAAATTGCGCACCTCCCAATATATAATATTAGGAGTATATTATTATATAAGTATATTATACAGTATATTAATATAATATACCGTATTAAAGGGGCGCACTGTGTTCACTGCTGAACAATTACAAATGGCGGTCTTGGAGTAAATTCAGCAGAAAAAGTCGCTTTCATGACGTTACAACCTGACCAATCAGCGGCGACCAGTCTCTTAAAGTCATATCACAGCCCTACTCAGCCCTACTCGGCCCTGTTAGACCCTGCCCTGGATCAGGTACGAAAAAAGTACCTGCTTAACCGGTGCTGGGGCTAATGGAAAAGCGCCTAAAGCGGGCTGAGTGGTGCGGTGTAGGGCTAAGTGAGGCTAGTGGAAAAGGGCCTTAATTTAACTCAGATTACAAAGAAAAAATATTAATAAAATTGTATTTAATGAAATAAATTAACTTAAATGACCAAGGATGCAGTTATTTCTGTTGTAATATTTCTATATATTGATAGTTTTTTTTTTTTTTTTTTTTTAGAAATCTCCTCACCACCCAGACAGCAGGAAAAACCTCCCTTATTTTGAAATCAGATGTTGGCACGTTTAGTTTGTCTGAAGGCTGCTGACAGATTAAAGTCATTGACTTGGTGAATTTCGGTCATCTTAACCTGCCAGGTACATAATGGGGAACTGTAGCGGACTGTAAAGACATAATTCACCACAATATGTGTTCATGTACAGAATGATCTGTTTAGGCAGTTATAAGTTGTGTGCTCAGGCTTTCTCATCAGGCACCTCTCTAGGCAGCCTCTTAAGGATCTCAGTTTCTGTTGCTTTTAGTCACTGCCGCTGGAGGATAAAAACGGCATGCCTGCTCGTGCGAGAAAAGAGAGAAATTGCCAGTCTCTTCATTCCTGTAATTCCTACAGAACATGACTTAACATTGTAGTGGCTGGTGAAACATATCCTCAGCAATTCATCAGTCCCTCGCCTTTCCCTTCATATGAAGCCAGCTGCATATGAATTCTAACCACGTCTGTTAGCTAAGCGACTCTTCCATTATTGCTCCCGTTAACAGCGGGTTAAAACCATGATAAACTCCTCCAGTGCTTACACAGCTCTTCTGATTTTTTCCACGTTTAAAGTACTTAAACTCATGTTTTTGTTGACAGTCACGCTTAGCGAGACACTGCCTGCTGACTGAGTCGAGAACTCGCGTGGGCGGGGCGCTTCTAAACTCCGTGCGGATGATGGCCACGTGCGTTGTTCGTGTGCGTGCTTGCGGAAAGTCATTGCTTCATATATTTTTCTTAATAAAATCACATTGGCTTGGCGTGGCATTACCATTTCTGGCAAGGCGGCCCACCACGGAGAAATGTTACCAGAGGAAACCCTGAGAGCCAGACGCTTGCCAAAACGTTAGTAAAAGTTGGTCCAAACGCTGTAGTGTGAATCCACCCAAAAAAAGCAGGTCCAGGATGGCAGGAAGCCTCCACAAATGTTGATCTTTATATGAGCGTCGCCTGACGCTGATGTCAGCTGAACTGCGCTGAGCATTCCTTTGCTTAAGTTAACCTAAGTTGGCAACTGTTACACATATGCTAGCCTAAGTTGGCAAAAGTTTGAGAACACTGAATGCAACACTGGCAAATGCTAGCAAAAGTTTGTAAAAGTTCGTAAAAGTTGGTGTGTGCTCACAAATGTAATTTCACCAACATTTGTACTGATTTCTGTGATTTTTTTCAAAATGTCAGTAAAAGTTGGTCCAGACGTTATAGTGTGAACCCAGCTTAAGAAAGCAACACTGAATGCCTGTGTATCCAGTAGAGCTACTGTGTATGTAAACACTAACAAAGCCTTTAAAGGAGATGAGAAAAACAGAACATGCAGGAACATTAACATGTTCACCTGCTTTTAAACCCTGAAGCTTCATTTTGAACAAACACCTCCAGAAATGAAGTCAGGCTTCTCCAGCCTTTATTAATGCACCAGCATTCCTGTTCAGATGAAAGCAAAGCTTTTTTAGTTGCCAACAAATTATCAGCATTACCTTAGCAGGCTTAAAAACACTTCTCAGTCATACAGAACCAAAAATTATTATAACACCTATCTTGCCTCCTTGAAATATACATGAAAAAACTGAATTAAATTTCAGTGACTGGCTGCTTTTGTGAATATAAAATAGAGGCTGATGGGAAAGAAGCCGGACCAGTTAGTTGAACCCTGTCAAATATTTAGATCATCAGAGTTTAAAACAGCACATTTCTCAGGTTGTTCTCCTGTTTGATCACATTGCTTATTTCTGTTACAGCTGTGCTATATTTAAATCACTTTTTGATCTTAAAGTAATATTGAAATGGGAAGCTGATGGAGAGTAATTCGATTGTTTAAATATGGTTAAAAAAACACACAAAATTGTAGCATTTGTAAGTGATCCCAATAGATTGTGTGCTGCTTGGGTTTGATTTTAAAATATAGTTAAACCAGGGATGATATATATATATATATATCGGATTGTCACAGCATGACTATTGTGCCCAGAGGGTTAGGGTGTGACAACAGTCATATCTGTAGAAAATGTGGATCATAATAATCAATCCAGTTGATCTTTTTTTTTTTTAATATGGTATGCATTACTGGACAAAAGTGGGTATCCACATAATTGTTAAACAATGCTTCATATACAGTTAGGGTCATATATATTTGGACACTGACACAAGTTTTGTTATTTTAGCTGTTTAACAAAGCATATTCAAGATACAGTTATATAATCAATATAGGCTTAAAGTGCAGACTCCCAATTGTAATTTGAGGGTATTCACATGCAAATTGCCATTATGATTTCGCAATTGCAACTGTGTTTATACAAAAACTCTTCATTTCAGTGGCTCAAAAGTAATTGGACAATTGCCTCAAAAGCTATTCATGGGCTGCACGGGCTATTCCTTCATTAAGTAAAAATCCACAGCAATTCAGCCATCCTTGCCTTTCCCTCAATTAGTCTGCATCAGAGCCGTTTTTCGATAGCTTTGGCTTGCATATGAAGCCTAACCACACCTGTTTGCTCATCGACTCATTATTGTTCCCGTTACCAGTGGGTTAAAACAACCATAAATGTTTAAAGGACTTAAATAAGCTCGTGCTTTTCTCTGACACAGAATCAGCGGAAACCCTGTGATTATTCTACAATGGCCGAGTCAAGCACCAGATCTCAACCCGATCGAGCGTGCATTTGACTTGCTTAAGACAAAATTTAAGGCAGAAAGACCCACAAACAAGCAACAACTGAAGACTGCAGCAGTAAAGGCCTGGCCAAGCATCACAAAATATGAAACCCAGTGTTTGGTGATGTCTATGGGTTCCAGACTTCAGGCAGTCATTGCCTACAAAGGATTCTCAACAAAGTATTAAAAATGAACATTTTTTTTATGGCAATGTTAATTTGTTCCATTATTTTTGAGCACCTGAAATAAAGAGATTTTGTATATAAGATAAGATAAGATAAGATAAGCCTTTATTAGTCCCACAACGGGGAAATTCCAGGATTGCAACAGCACAGGGATAGCAACACTCAGAGCAACAATCAGAAGGCAAGAAAAAAAAAAACAAGCAAGCAAGAGCAGCTAATATACATATGTACATATTACTATAAAATATATACAGTATATACACACACAGACACACAGTGCAGAGCATTGTAGCTGGATGGAATAAATATATGAATATGTAAACACACAGTGCGGAGCAATGTAGCTAGATGGAATAATATGTAGATATATAAACACACAGTGCGGAGCATTGTAGCTAGATGGAATAAATATATAGATATATAAACATAAACACACCCAGTGTGGAGCATTGTAGCTAGATGGAATAAGTATGTAAATATATAAACACACACAGTGCAGAGCATTGTTGCTAGATGGGATGAAACAGCACAACCGTCTACTTAGTTATCCTACATGGTATGATTATGTGCCCATACATATTCTCACTCTCCATAGCGACCGGTATTTTCCTAGTTGTATGCCGGAGGGGACCATTGTATAAGTCTATTGCATCTTTTGCATTCAAAAAAACTATTAGTTTGTTACGTCTTTTTGCTATCTCTGCGAGCAGCCCTGCTTAGGTTGTACAGTCTGACAGCCGTTGGTAGGAAGGACCTGCGAAACCTCTCGGTTGTGCACCTGGGATGATGTAGTCTGCTGCTAAATGAGCTCCTCAGTGCATTCAGTATGTCCTGCATAGGGTGGAACTCGGACTCCAGCAGAGATGACAGTTTAGCCACCGTCCTTCTCTCTCCTATCTCCTCCACCGGATCAAGGCGTTGCCCCAGGACAGAGCTAGCTTTCTTGATCAGTTTGTTCAGTCTCTTCCTATCGGCTGCAGTAATGCCACTGCCCCAGCAGACCACTCCAAAAGTGATGGCTGATGCCACCACCGTGTCATAGAATGTCTTCAGCAGCGCGCCTTGTACACCAAAAGACCTGAGTCTCCTCAGCAGGAACAGCCTGCGCTGTCCCTTCTTGTAGAGTGCATCAGTATTGTGTGACCAGTCTAGTTTATTGTTCAGATGAACACCCAGGTACTTATAGGCTGTCACCAAATGGTGACAAATGACTAAATGGTTGCAATTCCTAAACTGTAACTCCAGTTTGGATGTGATTACCCTCAAACCTGAGAGCCTGCACTTTAAACCCATATTGATTGTATAACTGTATTTTTAATGTTTTGGTAAACAGCTAAAATAACAAAATTTGACTCAGTGTCCATATATGGACCTAACTGTATATACAATATTCCTAACACAATGTTATTACAAAATTTAATATACACTCACCGGCCACTTTATTAGGTACACCATGCTAATAACGGGTTGGACCCCCTTTTGCCTTCAGAACTGCCTCAATTCTTCGTGGCATAGATTCAACAAGGTGCTGGAAGCATTCCTCAGAGAGTTTGGTCCATATTGACATGATGGCATCACACAGCTGGCGCAGATTTGTCAGCTGCACATCCATGATGCGAATCTCCCGTTCCACCACATCCCAAAGATGCTCTATTGGATTGAGATCTGGTGACTGTGGAGGCCATTTGAGTACAGTGAACTCATTGTCATGTTCAAGAAACCAGTCTGAGATGATTCCAGCTTTATGACATGGCGCATTATCCTGCTGAAAGTAGCCATCAGAAGTTGGGTACATTGTGGTCATAAAGGGATGGACATGGTCAGCAACAATACTCAGGTAGGCTGTAGCGTTGCAACGATGCTCAATTGGTACCAAGGGGCCCAAAGAGTGCCAAGAAAATATTCCCCACACCATTACACCACCACCACCAGCCTGAACCATTGATACAAGGCAGGATGGATCCATGCTTTCATGTTGTTGACGCCAAATTCTGACCCTACCATCCGAATGTCGCAGCAGAAATCGAGACTCATCAGATCAGGCAACGTTTTTCCAATCTTCTATTGTCCAATTTCGATGAGCTTGTGCAAATTGTAGCCTCAGTTTCCTGTTCTTAGCTGAAAGGAGTGGCACCCGGCGTGGTCTTCTGCTGCTGTAGCCCATCTGCCTCAAAGTTCGACGTACTGTGCGTTCAGAGATGCTCTTCTGCCTACCTTGGTTGTAACGGGTGGTTATTTGAGTCACTGTTGCCTTTCTATCAGCTCGAACCAGTCTGGCCATTCTCCTCTGACCTCTGGCATCAACAAGGCATTTCCGCCCACAGAACTGCCGCTCACTGGATATTTTTTCTTTTTCGGACCATTCTCTGTAAACCCTAGAGATGGTTGTGCGTGAAAATCCCAGTAGATCAGCAGTTTCTGAAATACTCAGACCAGCCCTTCTGGCACCAACAACCATGCCACGTTCAAAGTCACTCAAATCACCTTTCTTCCCCATACTGATGCTCGGTTTGAACTGCAGGAGATTGTCTTGACCATGTCTACATGCCTAAATGCACTGAGTTGCCGCCATGTGATTGGCTGATTAGAAATTAAGTGTTAACGAGCAGTTGGACAGGTGTACCTAATAAAGTGGCCGGTGAGTGTATGTTGCTGTCATTAGTATCACTATATCACAGCATTCCTAATTTGAACCATTATTATGACTGTTATTAAAATTTCGGTAATCTGTTGCCAGCCTTCTGCTTTATTGTGCATGCTAACACAAATTGGTAGCAACTTAGCGTAGCAGCTAGCTTGCTAACCTTAGCTTGTTTGTGTTAAAATAATGTGTGGGTCTGTATGATGCTGAAAGATGGTCATTTGACAGTGTTAATCATAAGCAAACTGTTTACTAACTAATATTAGCTAAAGTCTGAGCCCTTCGCTTAGTGAGTCATTCATAGGGTGTTGGCAGAAAAAACAGATAACCCAACTGGCTATTTTTTGGTGTAATTTTAAAATGGTTGATAAAATATGTATTTTTTAAATTCTTAGAACAGATTTGTTATAACTACTGAATATAATACTGACATTATAGGAGATAAAAGCGGGCACAGTAATTTGTAATCCGTAAACCCACACTGTAATAACACAGGATGTTTTTTCGGTGTTTGTCTTACGCAAAGCCCTAAAGTTAACACACACATGGCACAATGCTCAAATGTAGCTTAGCATGACAGACCAGGAGCTTGTAACTTTACATTAGGCAGATGATGGATAGGTTAACAGATGCTACAAAGTCATAGTGAAGCTGTAATGTGAAGGAGGACATAAACAAGACCAAATGAAACCCATATTGGACTTGCATAGGTCACAGAGGGCTGTCGACACAAAACGTGCACCGCAGAATTTAGCCACAGCTCGTTCCAAACAAGTGGGAGTCGGAGTAACATGAAACAGGTAGAGCTGAGATGATTCAGCATGCTGACAGCGGGAACGTTAGAAGGTGTCAAAAAGAGGAGGCACCGAAGGAACGTGGCCTTGGCCTGGCCTCCTAAAACATTTGGTCAGAAAGCTTTTCATAACTGCAGGTGCAGAATTTTGACATTGAAGGTGACCGTAAGGTGATAGGTGGTATAATTTACCCTGGTTACATGATGACAATAAACCAATTACTGGGAATTAACCAATAATGGCAATAGTCTGTTTTGTTGTGCTTGCATACACTGAATAAATAGATTATTGGAAGGTCCTTAGTGGATTAGTCTGTTTACATGACCACTTGAATAATCAGATAACTCCAGAAAACAATCATAACTGGTTTATTCATGTACATGTAAACATGGTCAGTGGCTTGTTTTCTTGGTTGTTGCGGCATCTCCATTATTGCACTGCATGTAAATGGCTATTTCAGAAGATTTGCTTATATGATGGAAATCTTGAGGATGGTTTTGGTCTGGCATTGGATCGGGAAGGATTTTGTAACTTGGCTTACGCAGTTGTAATGCTGTAAACACCTCACCGCCCTCGGGGAAATGATGGACAGACACTGGTGCTGGGTCTGGAAGACTATGTCACTGTGAGATTCCACAGGAAATGCTGATCTCCCCTTTTGGCTGTCAGTTGCACACACTGACATCATGCAAATATATCCATGCAGTCACATTAAAGTGCCAGCATGGTGCACGTGTTCAGTCCTATATGGCCGCTCTGTCTGTAGCAGAACTAAACACCGCCTTGTTATGTAGCTCATGAGGAAACTCTGAGTCGAATTGTGCCGTTGACACTAAACCCCAACGTGTCCTGATTTGTCCAGCTAGAACCACATCTCAAGAGCTTCCCTTTCAGAGAGGACTTGTGTTGATTATGTAATCCTGAGTTATGTAAGCGGAGATGCAGTCTCTAAGGGATGTGTTCAAAACAGCCACCTACTCCTGCATGTGCCTTCCCTTCTCTTTTATCCACTCATGTAATCCTCTTGCTTTTCAGAATATCATCGCTGTTGACAACTTAATTATGAGATTCAAAAGGATTTATTTGGCATTTATGCACGCAAAGACACTATGGGTGCATGGAAATATTTTTGTGCAAAGCTGTTAATGTTACAGTGTAAAATGCAATAAAATATATACTAACCAATTCTGCATTCATACAGAAATATTTGACAGTTTACTGTTTTGTTTACAGTTTGCACATTTGCAGAGATGGTGCATTATTTGCTGTTTTTGTGCTATGTTAGATGGCAGAAGTGCAACTGCTTGAAGCTAAAGCTTTATACACTTACCATGTATTGTCTCATTTTTTTCACAGTTTTGAAGGAAATGATACCAATAGTAACAGATGAGGGAGCTACAACCGGTCGCTCCAGAGCCCCATGAGTTTCTCTTGCCTTTATCAGTGACTTGATGTGACTTTGGGGGAAAAAACACACTCATTTTCAAGAAAAAAATCACAAATTGGCATTTACAAGAACAAAGTTGCAAATTCAAGAGAAAAAGAAACTCTTTTGTAACTGATGTTGACAGGCCAACTTATACTTGCAATTTACCTGTTTTGCTTGTTTTTAAAGCGCAGATGTTTCATTCTCTGCACAGATTATATGTGACCAAAACTTGCTCAAAATGGCTCTTTCCTAAGTTGAAATTACCCCCTTGCAGAAGCATCACTGGGCATGTAACTGAAATGACATTTATTACATTATTGAACAAGGGTGCGCCTTTAAGCCATCACAGGTTTTTGAGTTTAAATGATGAATGCACAAGTAAAATTTGCATAATGGCCTTCTCTTCTCTGTATTCCCATGTGTTTCTGCAGGTTTAGCTGTAGGTTTGGGAATTGGAGCCCTGGCAGAAATGGCCAAGAAGAGCATCAGACAAAATGGTGCAGGTTGACACACAAAAACACCCCAACACAATAATGGCTGTTTACTTTTTTCAGCTAATAAATATAGTTCCTAAAAAAAAAACCATTGAGGTTTATTTGTAATACCCATATTGGGAAATATGTATCGGTACATACAGAGAAATCTTGATCAAATGAAGAACGTTGCTGCTTATTCTCAGTGCCCATCCCTCATACATGTTGCTGCAAGTGGCACAATTCTTTTTTTATGCCCATATAATAAAAACATATTGGCCTGCTCCCTTACCAACCTTAGTCCTAAACAAGCATTCGTTCTCTGGTTCATGAGCCTCCTAATCCTAAAACGTAGGCTAAGCCGAAACAGAACCTGCAGGCGTAAATCTGTGGTATTTTTGCATGTGTGTGTGTTAATCCCAACATGAACAAACTGAACACAGTCGTACGCACATGTGGCAGATCTTCATTAAAGCCCCTAAACACTTTTTTAGGCGCACCAGAGCGATCTGTCTGACAGCCTACTGACACAAAAACACACACAACACACCCTGTTCTACATTGGTGCAGCTGGATCAGCAGTTATTTAAACAATGAGACACTTTTGAGTCTGTGCACCCCTTCAGTTGATTTGAAATAATTAAGTGGCGACTGAAGAAAATTTGCTCAACTATTTTGCAAAAATTTTAGCTCCCCTTAGTGCCCATTCAGGCTTTGCTGTTTGTTTTGTCATTATCAGTCTGTACTGTGCCGCCGTGTTTGTATCAGTTATCCTGCTATATTTATTAACAGCCTTATCATCAACAAACACCAGTGACCCACTTGCATTGGCAGTTATGAATTCTCGTGCCCTTTAGTTGCCTCCACCATGTGTTGTTTTATATCCAGTGGGTTTTTTTTTTTTGCTTTTTCACACCTCCCTGATAACTTATGTTGATTTCATCTGTCAGAAACGCTGTCCAGAGCTGGTTAATTCTGATTGTTACCAAAGATTTGTATGCTGTGGTGAATGTTTAATGAAGGCATCTTTTATTATCAACTTGATATGCCTTTGTCATTATAATTGCCAATAACTTAGCTCAGTGTTGAGAAAGTTCTTCCTCAGATGATCAGTAATTACCTCCGCCAAGGGAGGAGGTAGTTTTTGCCAGCGTTAGGCAGTTTGTTGGTTTGTCTGTCTGTCTGTTTGTTAGCAACAATAACTCAAAAAGTTATGAATGGATTTTGCTGAAATTTTCAGAAAAGGTGTGTTAATGGCATGGGGAACATCTTCTTTGAGTGGCACGGAAACATGCAGCGACCTTCCTTCTCTCTTCGTGTTTATGCTGTTTAGTGATGTTTAAATTACGCCTAAGTGTATATTCATGTGTTTAATATCCGCATGTGATGTTGCGTGCAAGTTATAGTTTCCACAGCCTTCTGGTGATAAGGAGTATGACCAAACATTACGCTCTGGACCAGAGCGTTACAGAGGAACTCCATGGCCTAGGACTTGTCCGCCAAACCTCCACACCCCTGGCCTCGACTGCGGTGTCTCATCCCAAATGGAGACGCCGCAGACAGTGTGAGCGAAGATGAAAGAGAGGTAAATGTGGAGGTATCCGAACGAAGCTAGCTGCTAGCCCACACAGACTCACGATTCCTTCCCTTGTTCTGGCCAACGTACGCTCACTAGACAACAAAATGGATCACATACAGATCCTGAGAACTGCGCAACATGATGCGCGGAACTGCTTTGTTTTTATCTTTACAGAAACATGGCTAAATGACAATATCCCGGACTGTGCTATTCAGTTAGCAGGGCTAACATGCCTCCGTGCTGATCGGGTGTTCACGGAGGGAGGGAAAACCTGGAGGTGGAGGCGTGTGTGTTTACATCAGTGACACTTGGTGCCGAGATGCGACTGTTGTACACAAACACTGTTCTCCGTTGGTGGAATTTATGATTATCAAGTACTGACTCTTCTACTTACCGAGAGAAATTACATCTATCCTGCTAGTTGCTGTGTATGTCCCACCCACTGCCATTGGCAAGAGGAGTAAAACACTAAGTGAACTCTATCATGCCATCAGTGAGACACAAACAGTGCATCCAGATGGATTCCTTATCACAGAAGGAGACGTCAACCATTCACATTTAAAGGCCCTCCTACCAAAACTACACTAACGTGGACTTTCCAACAAGAGGAGACAGCTTGCTGCACCTGGTGTACACAACTCACAAGAGAGCATACAGAGCCTCCCGTCTTCCCTACCTGGGTCTCTCGGATCACATTACCATCTTGCTAAGGCCTGCATACAGACCCAGAGTGAACGCCATCAGACCAACAAAAAGGCAGGTACGTGTGTGGCCAGAGGGGGCCTTGGATGCTCTGAAAGACTGCTTCAGCACTACAGACTGGGACACTTTCAAGCATGCAGCCACTCACAATAGACACACAAACATAGAGGAGTACATTGAGGTTGTTGTAGCATACATAGTTAAATGCATTGGTGATGTCACTCACTGCAAAACCATCACTGTCCGTGCTAACCAGAAGCCATGGATGACAGCAGAGGTCCACAAGCTACTGAGGGCTCGGGACGCAGCCTTCAGGACAAGAGACCCTGCAGGACTAACAACAGCTGGGGCCAACCTGTCACGTGGTATCAAGGAGGCAAAACGACAGTACAGCAAGAAAATATCTGGCCACTTCAACACCAGAGATGCATGTTCTTGCTGGCGTGGCATACAGACCCTCACCAACTACAAACCTCCACCTCAGACCTGTGCAAGTGTCATTACACTGCTTAACAACCTAAATGACTTCTTTGGCCGCTTTGAAGCACAAAACTGCACAGAAGACCATTCCTCCTCCAGACGAGCAAGCTATAAGTCTGGATCGCCTAGCGTGAAGAGGACCCTCTCCAGGATCAACCCACACAAGGCAGCTGAGCCAGACAACGTACCAAGTCGCATTCTGAAGGACTGTGTAGGGGAGCTCAAGAATGTCCTGGCCAACATCTTCAACATCTCCCTGAGTCAAGCTGTTGTCCCCACATGTTTCAAAACTGCTACCATAATACCAGTCCCAAAGAAGCCCGTCCCATCCAGCTATAATGATTGCCAGCACGTAGCACTGACCCCCATCATAATGAAGTGGTTCGAGCAGCTAGTCATGCAGAACATCAAGTCCACTCTCTCTCCCTCCCACGACCCATCTCAGTTTGTATACAGGTCAAGGAGATCCACAGAAGATGCCATCTCTGCTGCTCTCCATTCAGCCCTCATCCACCTTGACTCATTCCTACGTGTAAATACTGTTCTTGGACTTCAGTTCAGCATTCAACACAATCATCTCCAGCACTTAGTCCAAAAACTCAGACTCTTGAGACTCAAAACCTCTCTCCATAACTGGGTGCTTGACTTTCTCACAGGGAGGCCACAGGACGTGCGGGTCGGCAGCAACACCTCCAAGACCAAGACGTGCTTAGCCCGCTGCTCTTCACCTTGCTGACTCATGACTGCGTACCAGCCTACAGCACCAACCACATCATTCAAGATTCAAAGATTTTGTCAATACTACTATACGTACAGGACATACAGGAGAATTGAAATGCCATTTTTCTCTCTTCAGTGGTGTGCGCAGTATAAAAAACAAACAAAAAAGGAATAAAGCCGGAAAAACAACAGCAGTCTATGTACAGTAGTGCTACCTGTGGTGCAAATAACTGGAAAAGATAAAACCCAGACATCCCGTGGTGCAAATAAAGATAAACGATAAAAGATCATCAAGTTTGCGGATGTCATGATGGTGGTGGGCCTCATCACAAACAATGACGAGGCCAACTACAGAAATGAGGTGAGCCAACTGGTCCAGTGGTGTAAAGACAATCTCTGTTCACCCCCCACCCCAGACCGAAACACATTCACCCACACAATAACTACCTCAGCTGTTTGCACAGAAAGACTTGGCACAGCAACAGTCATACATCTGCTGCTGTATGTCTCTGCACCTTACTGCAACCATTTGTACAAATGTTATATCTGCTGCTATTGTTGAAATTTTGATCACGTGCAGTCCAATCTGTTACTGTCTGCATCTCCACTACCGCATTGAACTTGCAATTACGGGTATTATAGCTCCACTTTTTCTGTATATAGGATTGCTGGGTTTTATCTTTATCTTGATTTGCACTATGGGTAGCATAGCTGTACATAGACTGCTGTTGTTGTTTTTCATCCTTATTCCTTCTTTTCTTATATATTGCACACACCACTAAGAGAGAGAGAAACGGCATTTGAATTCTCCTGTATGTATAGAAGTATTGACAAATAAAAATCTTTGAATCTTGAATCTTTGAACAGATGATTAGATTTTGGGGATGATCTGAGAGTGCGTATCTCCACCAAGGGCTTTGTTTGTATTTGTGTAGTAGGATTTGGATGAAATGTAAACCAGAGGTGGTTCTTGGCCTAGAGACGAACTCATTACATTTTGGTGATGATCCGAGAATGCATACCTCAGTCAAGGCTCTTATCTTCTCACAGTGTGTTAGCAACAATGCTGCAAAACTAATGGACAGACTTTGATGCAATTTTCACCAGAGGTGGCTCTTGGCCTACACACAAACCCATTACATTTTGGAGGTGATCCATGAGGGACAGAAGGAGCCTTGGTGAAGGGATGTGCTCTCTGAGTGCTTTTCTAGTTTTGTCATGTTGATGTTGCTGAAGTCATTGATGTTTTACAACCTTAAGATTAAAGTAAATTATCATTTTGTCCACCCTAAAAGGTTCTGTCTCCAGTCAACAGTTTCTGTTAGTTGTGCGATGGTCGTATCACTTAATGTTTTTAGAGATGTCCGCCCGTGGGGCATTTTAATATTTCTACTGCAACATAGCGAAGTGTGGTATACATGTTTAGAGTGGATAGTCATGCCTCACATCATTTGAAAGCTTAGAATTTCATCTTTGGATATTAAAACAGATTTGAGATACAGTCATAACACTGGAATTAAATAGAGCATCAAATGAGCTAGCACAACATACTGTAGCAACATAGCATTTACTCACCAATAAAGCTTTCTTGGAGTCCTGTAATTAATGGTAGTCCAACAAATATGGTCCAGTTTTATTGCAATAGGTCCATCTGAGTAAGATTTATTGTCCATCTAGATCCCGAAAAGGATTAAGCGGAAGAAAATGGATGGATAGATCATGGATGGACAACTTAGGTGGTAGTGAGGGCCACAATTTTTTTTTTCTCACTTCCCAAGGGCCAGATTTACATGTAAACTGAGGGGATTTTCTTCAAAGTCAAAAGTTCTGCTTAATCCTTTTCGGGTCGTGGGGGGGGGGGGGGGGGGGGGTGCTGGAGCCTATCCCAGCATCTTTGGGAGAGAGGCAGGGTACACCCTGGACAGATCGCCAGTCCATCACAGGGCCAGCACAGAGAGACAGACAACCATTCACTCTCACAGTCATACCTAAGGACAACACAATTAAAACTGAAAATGAAAACAAAAGCTACTCAGTGTTTTATCATATTAGAATTAAAATTACTAATAAAATTATATCATGGCCTAATTTTTAAAACTCTCCATCAAAATGATGAGCAAAGAGAAATTCTGAACGGTAGTTAACAAAAAAGCCAAGAAGAAAAGGAAATATGACGATGAAGAAAAATGTTTTTAAAATATTAGAAGAATATGATCAAAGTAAAAAATAGTTTTACTGATAAATGTTACATTTCTGGTTTAAATTAACCTTTTTTTTGCAAATCTGTATTTTATTTTGGTATTGGATGTGGAAGCTTCTACTGATAAATTTGCATCATTTTATTTAAAAATTTATAACTGGTGTGGTCTATATTAATCATATATCCCATAACCTACATATGTATAAGCATGTGAGAATGTTTGGTGATTACATATGTAAAGCGACTTCACACCTCAGAACAGGACAAAAGGTCTCAACCGCCAGTGAAGATCAAAGAGCATCCGAGGCACTGCGGTGGAGACCAGATAGGTCGCCCTGACCTCCCAGGGCCAGGTGGAGGGGTATCAAGACAAAGGAGGGGGATTAAGATAATAAGGGATGTCAGCTTCGATATGCATGTCTTTTGTATGTGTGAGTATAAGTACGTAGAGCCGAATGTGTTCGCTCTCTTACTTCTTCTGCTGCTGCACTAGATGAGACTTGTTAGAGGAGCGAAGCTGATAATAAACTTTGGTTTATGAGTCACATCGCCTCGTTATTCCAAGCTCTTCTACAACTGGTTTTTTTTTCTAAATTAGTGTTTTTCTGTCGTAAATTTGCCATTTCTTATGTAAATTTGCCTTTCAGTTTGAAACTTGTTACTGTAAATACTCCTCAGTAGTATTTATTGTTGTTTAAAAGCAGCCTCCTCTGTACATTTACTGCTGTTCACAGCCTATTAATGCGGTCTCAGCATGCAACACATACATACCTTAAAAGACGTACTCCGGGGCACACTACTCCCTTGATCTGTGGCTCCCTCACTCTTGCTCGACCACAGAGTGGCACTCAAGTTTCGATTAGAGCTCCCTCTGCTGGCGGACTTTATAACTGCATTTAAGAATGCAGTTCCAAATACGTTCAAACAGGATATAAATAAATAATAGATGTTTGGAAATGGACTAGCAGGCCACAGTGGATGACGTTGGGGGCCACATGTAACCCGCGGAACCCATCCCTGATCTAGATTATTACAGGGGAAAATGCCCATAAAATGGCAGCATTGTTTGAAATCCAGCCGGCTGACTTGCTTTTTTTTTTTGTTTACACACTATAAAATCTACATTTCCCATAGCGACAGTGATGCAAATGGGAGCCCAAAAGAATCATGACAGTCTCAATTACCTAATTTGACCCAATAGTCCCTTCCTTTGTGTTTTCAATACTCAGTGAGTGCCTACTTGGCATGAAGGACCAGCTCAACAGCTAATGCTAACAAAACAAGCCAGTTGCAGCCGAGTATGCTGATTATGGATGTGACGTATAGCCAGTTAATTTTTGAACTTAACAATACCTGATAGTGCTGGGTTTGTCACACACGCCCCCTATAGAGAGCCTATGTCACGCCGCCTCTACTTCCGCATATGGGACCTTAAATCACAAAAAATCTCAGTTGAAATGAATGGCAAGAGTGAAGTTATCTTTTGATCCCGATCGAATTTTGCCACGAGTTATAGATATGTTTGTCAATTTGAAAGATAATTTTCCACGTAAATAACGGTGTAGGTTGTTGTCTAACTGTTAAGGTATAAGGTTATGAAAATGCGTAAATTAAAAAACTACAAACACAGATGAATGGCGCTTATGTCATCTTTTCAAGGTGCGCCTAGGGTGAAGTAAGACAGTGAAGCTGTCCTCTGGATCAGCTGCAACTCTCAAAATACAAAACAATACCTTTGTGTTGTTTTCTCCTCTTTGGCTTCTTCTTTCATTGGTCAGGAAACAGGTGGGGAGGTTTTAGTACATGTAATCTCCGGCCATGGTCGGGTTTAGTGATGTGGAATGATGGGAGTTGTTGTCTTCTAATCGTTTAAGCAAAAACTAAATATTACTCTGTTATTATATGACAGCCAACAACTTTAATTACGTGGAAAATTATCTTCTAAATTGGCAAACATCATATGTGTAACTCGTGGCAAAATTTGATTGGGCTCAAAAGATAATTTCGCCCTTGCCATTCATTTCAATGGAAATTTTTGCGATTTGAGGTCCCATGTGCAGAAGTAGAGGGGGTGTGACTTAGGCTCTCTATAAAGCCCGCGCATCTCCCATGCATAACGCTCGATTGCTTCTGCAAAGCTGAGTCACTTCTACCAACCTTGTGTGTAATGTTTATACTTTACCTACTGTGTGTCATTACTACTAACAGCATCTCTGGATATGGAGCAGGATAGCCCTGAGTGTCACCTTCATTAGATCCCAAGATGACACTTGAACGTTCTTTGCATAGTTACTTTCTATAAACGTTCTTTGCATAGTTCAGAAACGCCTGGTTGCAACCTGAGAAAAAAAAATGGTGTAATATGTTCATTTTTTGTGGTATTGTTACTAAATGTTGACCTGAACTTGATAACACTTGGTTCTACAGTCCTATTGTGTTTTCCAGCCAATATCTAACAGCTGTATATTATTTTCAGGCATCTATATCTAAAAAAAAAAAACAGGCAAACTTTATTTTCTTCAAATTTAGTATGTTTACACCACTGTTACTCAGTGGCAGAAGCACTTTAAGGGATTCTGACTGTTTTGCCAACAAAGTTAGTGTTTTCTTTTGAATGAGAGCAACCCCATTACTATACTGCAAAGGGCTGAAGAACAGCTTTTGATTGTTTTTTTTTTTTTTGTAAACTTTATTAATCCCAGAGGGAAATTCAGGGCATCCACCTGGATGGATGAGGCAGCCATGGTGTGGCGCCAATCCCTTCACTATTCACACACACACACACACACATTCACACCTAGGGCCACTTTAGAGTCTCCAGTTAACATAACTTGCATGTTTTTGGCCTGTGGGAGGAAACCGGACGAAACCCACGCAGGCACGGGGAGAACATGCAAACTCCACACACGGGGGTCACTGATGGTCAGGGGGTGGGATCAAACCCACGATGGTCAGGGGTGGAATTGATCCCGTGACCTTCTTACTGTGTTGCCACAATGCTAACCACTGAACCACCGAGCTACTTTGGGTAATGTTATTTTTAGGCATTTTAGGGAAAATGGCTGGAATGAGTGTTGTGAATTAAATGCACACCTTTTTTTATCTGTCTAGAAACACATGGTCATGCAGCAGTTAATATGCTGTAGATAACTGAAAATTGTCCTTCACTGACAGATTTCTTCTTTTCAGCAGTGACAGAAAAATCTGAAAGCTGTCTGTTAATTTGACAGGTCACACTGAGGATGAACTAATTAAAATCAGTTAAAATGTCAGGTAATAATAGATTATGACAGAATTTTTGCAACCCCTTCTGTCAAAATCATAAAGTCTAGCGTAACCGCTGTACTCTAGAGGCTGTAATTCCTCAGCAGTTTTTCCTTTAACCCCTTAAACTAAACCTTCAAGTCAACACTTCACTCACACTGTGATTGAATTATTTTAAGTTTATGATAAACTTTGTGGAAGTCCAAGAGCTTAGAAAGATAAAACATTTATTGTTGTTACACTATACAGTATAAAGAGAATTTGAGTGTTTTTCCTACCTGCTGATAAAATAGTAACACTCAGTAACACAGTGTATAATAAATGTGAGTTTTTAAAAAGTAAAACTTGCATAATAAAAAAAAAAATCTATAAAAAATATTTCTCAAATATAAAAATTATTTAGCAAATATAAATAACTTTGGTAGTCCTAACTGACTTAAAACAGGAAAAGTTTCATCTGATTTCATGTCAGACAGTGAGGAAAATAAAGATTGTGTCTTTTTATACAGTGACTGTAAACTTCTGGTTTCAGCTGTATGCACCCATGTCAAGATTTGAGCCCCTGACCCTGTGATTCCAATCCTCTGAGCCAACAAGGAATTCCTCGACTAGCTGTGAGCCAGAAGTGGCGATGAAACTTTAGTATTACAAGGAACTGCAGCACTTAAGCATTTGTTTTTCTTATAAATTTGCAACCATGATAAGCTTGACTTTTTCCACACAATTTTGCAACCTTTTACGCTTTATTTTTTATTTCAAAATTTTTCTTGTGAATTTGCAGCTTTTTCTTACGAATTTGTGAGATTTTTTTTCGAGAGAGTAAGAAGTGTCATGCAATAAAACTACTCACAAAAGTACAATTTCATTTTTAAAAAAGTACATTTATTTGAGTAAATGTTACTAGTTACAAACCATCATTGGACATACACAAAGCAACAATGGCAAGTGGACTCCTTGCACATTTGGTAATATACCAAAAAATATGCATATTGTGTTAATAATTTGATTGTATACATAATGGCATATGATAAATGAACAAAAACATATGTAACGCACATAGAAAAAGAGAGTTTCATAACTAAATATGTGTGTTACATGTTCCCTCAGGTGAAAGTAAGAAGGCCGTTCTGGATTCCAGCACTTTCCTGTCTGAGGCAAACGCCGAGCGAATCGTCAGGACGCTGTGCAAAGTTAGAGGAGCCGCGTTAAAGCTGGGACAGATGATCAGCATTCAAGGTGGGAGACGAACACTGGCACCCATTCAGATGCATGCTGGGGTTTTTGTAGAAAACTCAGCTTCCAAATTCTCATTCAGTGAATGTGAAGCGCCATGTTTGTTGATCAATGAAGCCACTTTTTTATCGTTGCAGAGTCAGACATTTGTCCAAATTAATGTGCATGTTATGCTAGTTGGGTCAGTGCTGGCCCATTAGTTTACCCAAACTTAAAAATGAAAATTTATCATTATTTTTAACATGATAAACAAAACTCTGTTTTCTTGTACTGCATAGTGGAATCTTGGGTTTAATTTTTGACTTTTTAGCACATCAGTTAAATTGAGTAGAACCAGCAGCAATGATTCAATTTTTTATGGTGAGAGGCTGACATCTGTGATATTGTTGACGTCATTCTTAAATAACTTAATTGAGTGTAGTAACGTCAATCATGATTAAGTGTAAATTTAATGCGAGTTGACGTGATAACCTCAAATTTGCAGAAAACAAATTAATGTACATATCTCTCATATGTACATTAAGCACCTAAATTTGTTTAAGTGGTCATAAAAGTGTTAAATATAACTTCCCGTGGATATCGATTCAGTCAACACTAATGCTGATAAGTTTCTGTGAGCTTCTGTTCTTCATGCTCTGCAGCAGTGAGTGACATTGGCACTATCCTGCACACAGCTTAATGTGTAGTTGGGCTGTTGCATAAACCTCACATAATACCTGAGAGGAGCCAGCAGCAGTAAACATGCTGGTTCTGAGCTGGTGAGGCCGTGTCGGGTAACAGCAGTAAATGCATCAGTGCAGTTGTTTATCTCTGCGGCCCCTCTGTATAACCTTGGCTGCTGACCTTTTGCTTTGTCTATATGCACTTACTCGCATGTAAACTGTGCCTGAATGGTGCAGTGAGGTGAATGTAAAAAGCCACAGTTGGAGTGAATAAAATGAACACTGGCTTTTTGCACATCGTGTTTCAGCACAGAAGGCTGACATCATTGGCATGTTATTTGCCTTTTGTTCTTATTAAAGACAACGCTAGAAAGGAGGTGTTTTTACCTTTTTTCTTTACGTGTTTCGACTGTTCACTGCATTCTTCATCAGAAGAGTGTGACACAGTAGATGAAAGAAGAAGTGGCCGTTGCTGAGGTGGCCGTTGCTGGCCTTTGGAAAGTGCTGAGCGTGTTGCACCTGACACTTCTGAGGAAGACTGCAGTGAACAGTCGAAACATGTAAAGAAAAGAAGGTAAAAGCATCTCCTTTCTAGCTTTGTCTTTAATAAGAACAAAAGGCAAATAATTAAAAGAAGACAAAATGAACCTACTCGAGCTATCGTTGGCATATGTAGAAGTGGCACACTTGGTACAGTCATGAAAAAAATTAGGACACCCTGTATAAGCCTGTGTTTTTTTAACATTTGAACATATGGATATTTAATATCAATGTTAAAAATATTGGGAGATTCACGTAATACAATTAAACAATTAAAAAAGGATTAAAGTCTTCCTACAAATTTTACTGTAAAATGTAATTCTAAACAAATAGTGAGGAGTGAATTAGGACACCCCCCCATCTTTTTTAGAACACCTCCATATTCATTCCCACTTAAAGTGTCTAAAATAAATTTAAAAAAATGCAAATAAAAACAAAAACAAGGTTAGAAATAGATATGTGAACATTTCTTAATAAAGAACTGAATATTTAAAGTGGTGCCCAAATTTTTTCACGACTGTAGATATTGAGGTCGTCTCTGTCTGAGTGCACGTCGCCTCATTTTTGTTTCTGTTAAAATTAATTCATTAGTGTGACGAATTGGAATTGCGTAAATCTAGAGGATAAAAATTACTCCAGTGGTCTCTGCTGACATTCATCTGTCATCGCAGGAATGCACTTGAGCTTTAACAGCACAATGGTTGGTTGGACAGACGTTCATCCACCTCCATGTCAAAAATAGTGCTAACCTTTAGAGGTCTAACCTGATTTTAAACTGTTAATTAATCCTTCAATCTGATGACTGATATCATCAATTATGTCAGCCAAAAACAGCCTGAGTGTTATTATTCAGTTTGAATGGCTTAGATAGATGTTCATTCTGGTTTAAACCCTACTTGATTCAATTTTGGAGAAGGACTGTGAGCATGTTGTCTCTAATTTTTGACCTACATTTCATTGCACTCACTCAGTGTTTCCCCTGCCATTATACCCCCGCCCCCCTTGAAAGGTCAAGTAATTTTTTTAATATATACAGTGGATATAAAAAGTCTATACTCTCCTGTTCAGGTGCCAGGTTTTTGTGATGTAAAATAAATGAGACCAAAATAAATCATTTCAAAACTTTTTCCACCATTAATGTGACCTATAACCTGTACAACCCAATTGAACAACAAACTGAAATCTTTTAAGGGGAAAAAATAAAAAACTTACAATAACCTGGTTGCATAAATATATGCACCTTGTTATAACTGGGGATGTGGTTGTGTTCAGAATTAACCAATCACATTCAAACTCTTGTTAAATGGGAGTCAGCACACGCCTGCCACCATTCAAGATTCAAAGATTCAAAGGCTTTATTATCATGTGCACAGTTAAGAAATGCAACATTTCCTGAGCAATGAAATTCTTATTCTGCTCGCCGAACGAATGCCAAGGTAATAGGTACACAGCAATACTAATGAGGTAATAACACAGAACCAAACCACAATAACTAGAGGAAACAAGAAGAATGAAATTGAAATTCCCTGGGTGACTATAGTGGACAGTGGTATATTGATGTCAGAGATGATATGAACCTGAGATGGCATAAGCCTGTGTGTAGTGCGCAAATGAGCAATATACAAATTACAAATTAGCTCCCAGTGTGTGAATTTCTCTGTAATGATAATACCAGTAGACTGTAGATGATGATTAGCAGCAGAGTTGATATGAGCATCAGATGGAGTGAGACTATGTACACTGTACAAATGAGCAATGTGCAGATTTAGCAACCGGTGTACGAGTTCTTATTTACAAAGCTGTGTTGGGGAGTTTTGGGAGTTTATTTGTTCAGGAGTCTGATGGCAGTGGGAAAGAAGGTGTTTTTTCACTCTGGTTGCCCTGCATTTCACACTTCTGTACCACCGGCCTGAGGGTAGAAGTGTGAACATTCTGTGCTGGGAGTGAGTGGGGTCCTGGAGGATGGCGTCAGCTCTCCTTTGAACTCTGCGATGGTAGATGCTCTGCAGAGAGGGGAGTGCAGTCCTGATGATCTTCTCTACTGTCTTCATCACTCTCTGCAGGCGTTTGCGGTCCAGGGCAGTAGTGCTGCCGTACCGTGCAATTGGTCAGGATGCTCTTGATGATGCAGCTGTAGAAGTTGTTGAGGAACCTGGGGGACATGCCAAACTTCTTCAGCCTCCTCAGAAAGTACAGCCGCTGATGAGCTCTCTTAACCAGCTCTGTTGGTGTTGTGTGACCACGTAAGGTCCTCACTGATGTGGGTGCCCAGGTATTTAAAGCTGCTCACCCTCTCCACCTCAAGCTCCCGGATGAACAGCGGCCGATGGGATCTCCTCATCTTCCTCATGTCCACTATCATCTCCTTTGTCTTGTCCGTGTTGAGGGTGAGGTTGTTGTCCTCACACCATGACACAAGGCTGGCCACCTCCCTCCTGTAGGATGTTTCGTTGTCACCAGTGATGCGTCCTATCACTGCTGTGTCATCCGTAAACTTTAGGATGATATTGTCCTTGTGGGAGGCAACACAGTCATGGGTGAAGAGACTGTAGAGGATGGGGCTGTGAACACAACCCTGTGGGACACCTGTGTTTGTGATGATGCTGGCTGAGGTCCTGTTACCCATCCCGATAGACTGGGGCCTGCCAGTAAGAAAGTCCAGTAGCCAGTCGCAGAGGGTGGGGTGCAGGCCAAGTGAAGACAGTTTGTCGATGAGTTTGTGGGGGATGACCGTGTTGAAGTCAGAGCTGTAGTCGGCAAAGAGCATCTTAATGTAGGAGTCTTTATCTTCGAGGTGGGAGAGAGCGTAATGGAGTGCTGTCAGCAATGGCATCTGAGGTGGATCTGTTGGGCCGGTAGGTGTACTGCAGGAAGTCCATGGTATCCGGTATGCTGTCCTGAATGAGGGGCAACACCACTCTCTCGAAGCACTTCATGATTATTTGAGTGAGTGCTACTGGTCTGTAATCATTCAGGCAGGTCGGCGGGCTGCTTTTGGGGAGAGGGATGATGGTTGTCGTTTTGAAGCAGGAGGGAACTATGTTCTGGTTGAGGGAGAGGTTGATGATGGATGTGAGGACATCAGTCAGCTTGGCATCGCATGCTCAGAGGGCCTGTCCAGGGATGTTGTCTGGTCCTGTCGCCTTGTGGGGGTTGATATTCCTCAGTTCTTTGTTTACCTGGCCTAGTGAGACTGTGGAGGGGGGAGGGTGTTTGGGTGTGTGTCTCCTTTCTGCACTGTAGGTGGTGGTCTCAAAGCGGGTGTAAAAGATGTTGAGATCATCCGGCAGGCTGTCTGTGGAGCTTGTGGTGCTGCTGTTGGTCATCTTGTAGTCTGTGATGTGTTGCAGGCCTTTCCACATGCGCCCCGGGTCAGGAGTGGAGCAGAGGCTGTCCAGGTTTTCCCTGTATTGCCTCTTGGCTGTTGTTATAGCCTTCCTCAGTCCATACTTTGCAGCTTTGTAGTCGACCTTATTGCCTGATTTAAATGCAAGAGGGCAAGCATGCAGCATCTGACGTACCTGACTGTTGATCCAGGGCTTTTGGTTGGGGAACTTCCTGACTTGTATGGTGGGTATGATGGTATCAACACATGTACTGATGTACCCAGTCACATACTCAGCATATTCCTGTATGTTTACAGAAGAGTCCTCCCAGGTGGCTGCAGCTTTAAACACATTCCAGTCTGTACAGGCAAAACAGTCTTGCAAGGTGCTCTCAGCCTCCGGAGTCCAGTGTTTAACTTGCTTAATAGCAGGGTTTGTTTGTTTCAGCTTTTGTCTGTAGGCTGGGTACATAAACAGGGAGATGTGATCTGACTGCCCAAAGTGGGGGTGGGGTGCCACTCTGTAAGCACCACGTATGTTGGAGTAAACGTGATCCAGTGTGCTTTTATCGCGGGTGGGAATAAGATAAGATAAGCCTTTATTAGTCCCACAACGGGGAAATTCCAGGATTGCAACAGCACAGGGATAGCAACACTCAGAGCAACAATCAGAAGGCAAGAAAAAAAAAACAAGCAAGCAAGAGCAGCTAATATACATATGTACATATTACTATAAAATATATATATACACACACACACACAGACACACAGTGCAGAGCATTGTAGCTGGATGGAATAAATATATGAATATATGAACACACAGTGCAGAGCATTGTAGCTAGATGGAATAAATATGTAAATATATAAACACCCACAGTACGGAGCATTGCAGCTAGGTGGAATAAATATGCAAGTATATAAACACACACAGTGCGGAGCAATGTAGCTAGATGGAATAATATGTAGATATATAAAAACACAGTGCGGAGCATTGTAGCTAGATGGAATAACTATATAGATATATAAATATAAACACACCCAGTGCTGAGCATTGTAGCTAGATGGAATAAATATGTAAATATATAAACACACACAGTGCAGAGCATTGTTGCTAGGTGGGATGAAACAGCATAACCGTCTATTTAGTTATCCTACATGGTATGATTATGTGCCCATACATATTCTCACCCTCCATAGCGACCGGTATGTTCCTAGTTGTATGCCGGAGAGGACCATTGTGTAAGTCTATTGCATCTTTTGCATTCAAAAAAACTATTAGTTTGTTACGTCTTTTTGCTATCTCTGCGAGCAGCCCTGCTTAGGTTGTACAGTCTGACAGCCGTTGGTAGGAAGGACCTACGAAACCTCTCGGTTGTGCACCTGGGATGATGTAGTCTGCTGCTAAATGAGCTCCTCAGTGCATCCAGTATGTCCTGCATAGGGTGGAACTCGGACTCCAGCAGAGATGACAGTTTAGCCACCGTCCTTCTCTCTCCTATCTCCTCCATCGGATCAAGGCGCTGCCCCAGGACAGAGCTAGCTTTCTTAATCAGTTTGTTCAGTCTCTTCCTATCGGCTGCAGTAATGCCACTGCCCCAGCAGACCACTCCAAAAGTGATGGCTGATGCCACCACCGTGTCATAGAATGACTTCAGCAGCGCCCCTTGTACACCAAAAGACCTGAGTCTCCTCAGCAGGAACAGCCTGCGCTGTCCCTTCTTGTAGAGTGCGTCAGTATTGTGTGACCAGTCTAGTTTATTGTTCAGATGAATACCCAGGTACTTGTAGGATGTCACCATCTCGATGTCTGTTCCCTGTATATTTACTGGTGCTGTGAGGGGCTGCCCATGCCTGCGGCAGTCCACCACCAGCTCCTTAGTTTTCCTCGCGTTGATCTGGAGGCAGTTCCGATGGCACCAGTCCACAAAGTCCTGGATAAGCCCTCTGTACTCAGCTTCATCTCCGCTGGAGATGAGACCAACGATCGCAGAGTCATCAGAGAACTTCTGTAGATGGCAATGTGTTGTGTTGTGTGAGAAGTCCGCAGTATAAAGAGTGAACAGGAAGGGAGCCAGCACCGTTCCCTGGGGGGCCCCCGTGCTACTGATGATCGTGTCGGAAACACAGTCCCAGGTTCTCACAAACTGAGGCCGGTTCGTGAGGTAGTCCAGGATCCATGATGACAGGTGCTGGTCCACCCCTGCGCGCAGCAGCTTGTCCTTCAGGATCATCGGTTGGATGGTGTTGAAAGCACTGGAGAAGTCAAAGAACATGATCCTCACCATATTCCCGGGCTTCTCCAGGTGGGACAGAGAACGGTGAAGGAGGAAGATCACCGCATCCTCCACCCCAATGCCATGCTGGTAGGCGAACTGGAGTGGATCCATCGCTGGTTCCACCAGGGGGCGGAGGTGAGCAAGGAGCAGTCTCTCCAGGGTCTTCATCAGGTGCTGGTCCACCCCTGCGCGCAGCAGCTTGTCCTTCAGGATCATCGGTTGGATGGTGTTGAAAGCACTGGAGAAGTCAAAGAACATGATCCTCACCATATTCCCGGGCTTCTCCAGGTGGGACAGAGAACGGTGAAGGAGGAAGATCACCGCATCCTCCACCCCAATGCCATGCTGGTAGGCGAACTGGAGTGGATCCATCGCTGGTTCCACCAGGGGGCGGAGATGAGCAAGGAGCAGTCTCTCCAGGGTCTTCATCAAGTGGGACGTCAAGGCCACCGGTCTGTAGCTGTTCAGGTCTTTGGGGTGGGAAGTTTTTGGTACAGGTACCACACAAGATGTTTTCCACAGCTGTGGTACCCTCCCCAGTTTCAGGCTCATGTTGAAGATATACGTCACAATCCCACACAGCTGGTCTGCACAGGACTTGAGGAGCTTTGCGCTGATGCCGTCCGGTCCCGATGCCTTCCTCGCCTTGATCTTCCTCAGCTCCGTCCTCACCTGGGTCTTGGTCAGGGTCAGGATGGGGGGCTGTGTGTTGGGAGTGGGGGGGGTGTCAGTGGAGTGGGGAGTGGGCAGCAGGACTTGATTTCTTAGAGGCAGCAGTGGTTGTTGTGCAGACAGGGGGGAGGGCGGTTGCTCAAATCTATTGAAAAACAGATTCAGGTTGTTCGCCCACTCCCTGCCCCCCGTGGCCTGGGGGGAGGTATTCTGGAGCCCTGAGATGGTTTTGAGGTTTCTCCAGACCCCGCTGATGTCGCTCTGTTGCAGCTTGTCCTCCATCTTCTTCCTGAAGCTGTCCTTGCCTTCTCTGATCTTTCTCCTCAGCTCCCTCTGTACGGACTTCAGCATCTCCCTGTTCCCCGACCTGAAGATCCTCTTCTTCTCTCTCAGAAGTGTTTTTATCTCAGGGTTGATCCAGGGTTTGTTGTTTGAGTGACGCCGTATGGTCTTGGTGGGAACGGATTTGTCCACACAGAAGCTGAGGTAGCCCGTGAAGGTGTGAATGAGGCCATCGATGTCCTCACCATGTGGATCGCAGAGCTGCTTCCAGGCAGTGGCTTCAAAACAGTCCTTTAGAGTGTCCATTGTCTCCTCAGACCATAACTCCACAGTGTGCATGGCCGGAGGTTGTCTGTGCACTAGGGGTTTGTACACCGGTCGGAGATGAACCAAGTTGTGATCCGATCTCCCAAGTGGGGGGAGTTGTGATGAGGTGTACGCCTCCTTAGTGTTTGCGTAGAACAAATCCAGTGTTTTATTGTCTCTAGTGTGGCATGTGACATACTGGGTGAAAGTGGGCAGAATGGGAGACAGTGAAACGTGGTTGAAATCGCCTGAGATGAGGAGAAGAGCATCTGGGTGTTCTGTCTGCAGCCTGCTGGTTACTGAATGGATGACGTCACGCGCTGTCCCAGCGTTCGCGGTCGGATTTGCATAAACAACAATGCAGATCACGTGTGAGTGTTCTCTCGGGAGATATGTAGGCCTCATGCTAACAGCTAGCAACTCAATGTCTTTGCTGCAGTGTCGTTGTTTAACAGTGATATGTCCCGGTCTGCACCAGTTGTTGTTAACATACATTGTTAACAACGTCCACATGCTGGTAGTATTTGGGAATACAGTCCATAGATTGCACTGGTTAAAGTCACCAGCAACAATAAAAATGGCATCGGGATGGGTTGTCTCTACTGTGCTGATGACATCATGGAGTTTGCTTAGCGCTTCTGTGTAGATGTTTTGCGGGCAGATGTAAACAGCGGCCAGAAACATAGCAGTAAATTCCCTCGGTAGATAATAGGGACGGCATTTCAGCAGTAAAAACGCTGCATCAGGCAAACAGTGCTTGTTAACAGTCTGTACATCTCCACACCACAAGTTATTTATAAACACACATACACTCCCCTCTCCTCGTCTTACCTGAAGTTCCAGTTCTGTCTGCCTGATGTGTTGAGTGGGTCTGCAGCTGAATGGCGAACTCCGGGATTCTGTCCGAGAGCCAGGTCACAGAAAATTAGGACGCAGCACTGTCTTATCTCCCGTTGGTCTTCAATTCTTGCTCTTAGTTCGTCTAGCTTGTTTTCCAGAGAGACCGTACGTTCACCAGCAAGAGGCTGGGCAACGGTGGTCGGCTGGCTCAAGCCTTTAGCCTCGCATGTATCCCTCCTCTTTTACCTTGTCTCCGGCGCTGCCTCCGATGTGCTCTCTTAGGGTCAGCCTGCTCACACGGGCTCGGTGCTTCTGGGCCTTCCTGGGGGTGGTGCTGATCTCACAGTGGCTTGGGTGGTATAAAGCCCCACTGGCTTCATACCACCCAGTCTGCAATGCACAATACATTGGTGTGGTATGAAGCCAGTAATTCCGTATGACTGCTTGTCTTGGCGATGTCCAGTAGTGTCTGTCAGTCATATGTTAGCAGCGCATGACCTTTATGCACTGTAGAAAGAGCAGCAAACATGCAAAAAAGGAGAAAAAGTTGGCATTCATGAACGGAACGAGCAAAGACGTCTGCCTCGATGGGCGCCATCTTGCCATTTAAAGTGCCTCTGATTAACCTTAATTAAAGTTCAGCTGTTCAGGCTTTTCCTGACATTTTTGTAGTCACATCTTACAGCACAAGCCATGGTCCGCAGAGAGCTTCCAAAGCATCAGAGGGATCTCATTGTTCAAAGGTATCAGTCAGGAGAAGGGTACAAAAGAATTTCCAAGGTATTAAATATACCATGGAACACAGGGAAGACAGTCCTCATCAAGTGGAGAAAATATGGCACAACAGTGACATTACCAAGAACTGGATATCCCTCCAAAATTGATGAAAAGACGAGAAGAAAACTGATCAGGGAGGCTGCCAAGAGGCCGACAGCAACATTGAAGGAGCTGCAGGAATTTCTAGCAAGTACTGGCGGTTAGTACATGGGACAACAATCTTCCATCTATGGTGGCAAGACGGAAGCCTTATCTTACAAAGAAAAACATCCAAGCCCGGCTACATTTTGCAAAAACACATTTGAAATCTCCCAAACGCATGTGGGAAAATGTGTTATTGTCCGATGAAACCAAGGTTGAACTTTTTGACCATAATTCCAAGAAGTATATTTGGCGCAAACACAACACTGCTCATCACCAAAAGAACACCATACCTACAGTGAAGCATGGTGGTGGCAGCATCATGCTTTGGGGCTGTTTTTCTTCAGCTGGAACTGGTTTGATTTGGAGTGTTTTAGAAAGAGGAGTGGTCAAATATTGCAGCATCAAGATGTGCCACGCCGATCGACTCTTACCCTAAAAGACTGGGTGCTGTAATAAAAGCCAAAGGTGCTGCAACAAAGTATTCGTTTAAGGGTGTGCATATTTATGCAAACAGGTTATTGTAAGTTTTTTTTATTTGTTTATTTTTCCCCTTGAAAGATTTCAGTTTGTTTTTCACTTGTAGAGTAACGTTATAGGTCACATTAGTGGTGGAAAAAGTTTTGAAATGATTTATCTTGGTCTCATTTTTTTTACATCACAAAAACCTGGCATTTGAACAGGGGTGTGTAGACTTTTTATATCCACTGTATGTAGTGCCAGATCACAACAGAAGTCATTTAAGGTTACCTTTCCTGTAAAACAGTTCTATACCTTGTTCTTTTAAAAAACAAACTTAATAGCCTTATGTTATTTCTGTCTCGACATGGTTGTGTGTTTACAATTCTCCTCTCTCTGCTCCCTGTATCATATGCACAGAGCGGAGTTCCGCCCCAATGCACACTAGCGACGTTGATCATAGAAATAAAATGTAAACGCAGGAATTACAAGAGTAGCTTATTCTTTTTCATATTCTCCATTATTGTCAGACAACAGCTGGAAATTAGCCACTGGCTACAATCTGGCAAGTTTACATTGATAAATGTTCATCAGCTTGCACTGTCCTTAAAAACAGCAATTTACAATATCAGTCCTCATTCTGAATATCAGTATATCTCAGGAAATTAGAATACCATGATTTGTAATTTAATTAAAAATAACTTTGACTACAATCATCAAAAATAAAATTACTTAAATATTTGGAGCCCTGAAAAGGAGCCGTGCCAAGAAGAAGTAGAGATGGTAGACATGACAGAAATAATCCTGAATAGTCGACTAATAGTAGTTTATAAGTCACTGTCCATTTGTGCCCCCCCCCCCCCAAAAAAGCTGTAAACCTAGGGAAAACACTGTTGTCCGTCCACAGTTGTCCTCTTACAGTCATGTGAAAAAATTAGGAGACCCCATTAAATATTCAGTTCTTGTTCAAATGTTCACATATTGATGTTTAATCTTGTTTTTATTTACCTCTGGAAAAGAAGGTGATTTAATTGCAGTTAAATAACAAAAATTAACCTTGTTTTACTCATTAACTAACTAACTAACTAACCTGCACTTATATAGCGCTTTTCTAGTCACAAAGACCACTCAAAGCGCTTTCATTAATACTAACCCTCTATTCTAAGGGCCTATAGGAAACAGATATCTAGGGACAATTTAGAACAGCCAATTAACCTAACATGCATGTTTTTGGCATGTGGGAGGAAACCGGAGAAATCCCGGAGTAAACCCACGCAACACGGGGAGAACATGCAAACTCCACACAGATCACTGTTGGTCGGGGGCTGGGATCGAACCCACGATCCCACGATCCCCACAATCCCCCGGCCAAGGGTAAACTGTGCTGCCGCAGTGCTAACCACTGCGCCACTGTGCAGCCAAATTAAATAAATTTATTAAATAAAAGATATCAACAAAAATGCATATTATAATTGAGGTAAAAGTTTAGACACCCTACCGCCTAATAGCTAGTGTTACCCCATTAACTGAAATAACTTCAGTTAGACGCTTCTTGTAGCCATCTATCAGTTTCTGACATCGGTTTGAGGAAAATTTGCTCCACTCCTGAATGCAGAATTCTTTCAGCTGTGAGATGTTGAGGGGTCTCTTGCATGTACAGCCCGTTTCAAGTCACCCCACAGCAACAACACGGTAGAATTCGTGGTGGATTCTATGATGGTGAGCTGACCTGGTCCTGCTGCAGTGAAGCATCCCCAAACCATGACACTTCCATCTCCGTGCTTCATAGTTGGTATGAGGTTCTTTTCCTGGAATGCTGTATTTGGTCTACACCAAACACGTCCTCTGTTCTGGTGTCCAAATAATTCAATTTTAGACTCATCTGTCCAAAAAACATTATTCCAGAAGTCCTAGTGTTTGTCTACATTCTCTCTGGCAAACTTCAGTTTGGCCTTCATGTTTCTCTTAGAGAGCAAAGGTTTCCTTCTTGCATGCCTCCCATGCAAGTTAAACTTGTGCAGTCTCTTTCTGATTGTAGGGGCATGCACTTTCACATCAACAGGCAAGAGCCTGCTGTAGGTCCCCTGATGACATTTCAGAGTTTTTGGAGACTTCTTTTAGCATCTTGCGGTCTGCTCTCGGGGTAAATTTGCTTGGACGGCCAGACCTGGGCATGTTGGCAGTTATTTTGAATGTCCTCCACTTGTAGACTATTTTCCGGACAGTGGAATAGCTGATTTCAGTTTTTTTTTTTTTTTTTTTTTTAGATCTTTTTAAATCCCTTATCAAACTCATAAGCTGCTACAATCGGTTTTCTGAAGGCCTCAGACAGCTCTTTTGATCTCACCATGGTGTTCACTCTCACTTCAACAGTGATGAGCACACCAAGTTAAATGGCTGAGGTTTAAATAGGACAAGCCTCCTTCAAAATGCTAACAATGTTCTAATCATGTGCACCTGATGTGATACACCTGTGTGATTTTAGTCATTTTAAGTAGGAATAAATGTGGGTGTGTCAGTAATGAGTGTATATAGTAACTTAACCCCAGTTTGTGCCCAACATCTGGACTCAGTGTGGTTGGTATTGGGTTTCATGAGCAGTTTTACAATGCTGGGATGCAAAAAGTAGAACTAGTGTCTTAGTAGAGTCATTAGAGTAAAAGTCAGTTCTCTTGAAGCAGACCCGTTTGTTGCCCCACTTTACCTCTGAGTGTTTTTGTGTTTCAGATGATGCATTCATCAACCCTCAACTCGCCAAGATTTTTGAGCGTGTAAGACAGAGTGCAGACTTCATGCCAATTAAGCAAATGACAGTAAGTCTTATTCTGCCGCATTAACTTGTGGTTAGAATTTGTTTTTGAATCAAGATACAAATATCACTCTTATCCCAGGATACACAACATTGTTTTGTCATTAAAAATACCAGCTTCCACTGTGTTATCTAAAACTGTGTCCTTCTGCAGAAAGCGCTAAACAGTGACTTGGGTCCAAACTGGAGGGACAAACTGGAAATGTTTGAGGAACGTCCTTTTGCTGCAGCGTCCATTGGTCAGGTTCACCTAGCGAGGATGAAGGACGGCAGGGAGGTGGCCATGAAAATACAGGTTAGAATGAATGTGTCTGTGACACAAAGCATTCTTATGTTATTAAGAATTCTTCAGATTCAAGATTCACAGGCTTTATTATCATGTGCACAGTTAAGAAATGCTACATTTCCTGAGCAATGAAATTCTTACTTTGCTCTCCGAACAAATGCCAAGTTAAAGGTAAAGAAACAACAATTCTAATAGGTCATGACACACTAACACAGTAACTCAATCCTAGTACTGATGGATGCTAAAACACATACAGTGGGGCAAAAAAGTATTTAGTCAGCCACCAATTGTGCAAGTTCTCTCACTTAAAAGATGAGAGAGGTCTCCAATTTTCATCATAGGTATACCTCAACTATGAGAGACAAAATGAGAAAAAAAATTCCAGAAAATCACATTGAAGGATTTTTAATGAATTAATTGGTAAATTCCTTGGTAAAATAAGTATTTGGTCACCTACAAACAAGCAAGATTTCTGGCTCTCACAAACCTGTAACTACTTCTTTAAGAGGCTCCTCTGTCCTCCACTCATTACCTGTATTAATGGCACCTGTTTGAACTCGTTATCAGTATAAAAGACACCTGTCCACGACCTCAAACAGTCAGACTCCAAACTCCACTATGGCCAAGACCAAAGAGCTGTCAAAGGACACCAGAAACAAAATTGTAGACCTGCACCAGGCTGGGAAGACTGAATCTGCAATAGGTAAGCAGCTTGGTGTGAAGAAATCATCTGTGGGAGCAATTATTAGAAAATGGAAGACATACAAGACCACTGATAATCTCCCTCGATCTGGGGCTGCACGCAAGATCTCACCTCGTGAGGTCAAAATGATCACGAGAACGGTGAGCAAAAATCCCAGAACCACATGGGGGGACCTAGTGAATGACCTGCAGAGAGCTGGGACCAAAGTAACAAAGGCTACCATCAGTAACACACTACGCCGCCAGGGACTCAAATCCTGCAGTGCCAGACGTGTCCCCCTGCTTAAGCCAGTACATGTCCAGGCCCATCTGAAGTTTGCTAGAGAGCATTTGGATGATCCAGAAGAGGATTGGGAGAATGTCATATGGTCAGATGAAACCAAAATAGAACTTTTTGGTAAAAACTCAACTTATCGTATTTGGAGGAGAAAGAACACCATACCTACTGTGAAGCATGGGGGTGAAAACATTATACTTTGGGGCTGTTTTTCTGCAAAGGGACCAGGATGACTGATCCGTGTAAAGGAAAGAATGAATGGGGCCATGTATCGTGAGATTTTGAGTGAAAACCTCCTTCCATCAGCAAGGGCATTGAAGATGAAACGTGGCTGGATCTTTCAGCAAGACAATGATCCCAAACACACCGCCCGGGCAACGAAGGAGTGGCTTCATAAGAAGCATTTCAAGGTCCTGGAGTGGCCTAGCCAGTCTCCGGATCTCAACCCCATAGAAAATCTTTGGAGGGAGTTGAAAGTCCGTGTTGCCCAGCGACAGCCCCAAAACATCACTGCTCTAGAGGAGATCTGCATGGAGGAATGGGCCAAAATACCAGCAACAGTGTGTGAAAACCTTGTGAAGACTTACAGAAAACGTTTGACCCGTGTCATTGCCAACAAAGGGTATATAACAAAGTATTGAGATGAACTTTTGTTATTGACCAAATACTTATTTTACCGAGGAATTTACCAATTAATTCATTAAAAAATCCTTCATTGTGATTTTCTGGATTTTTTTTTCCTCATTTTGTCTCTCATAGTTGAGGTATACCTATGATGAAAATTGGAGACCTCTCTCATCTTATAAGTGGGAGAACTTGCACAATTGGTGGCTGACTAAATACTTTTTTTTCCCCACTGTACACCAACATACAGTTAGGCAGTAGAGGAATGAAAATGAAAGTCACCGGATGACTAAAGTGGTAGTGGTATATTGATATTAGAGATGGTATGAACCCTAGATGGCATAGACTTATGTACAGTGTGCAGATGAGCAGTGTATAATTACAAATTATTGGTAAGTAGCAGCAGAGATGATTTGGACATCAGACAGGTGATACTATATCTACTGTACAGGTGAGCAGTGTGCAAATTTAGCAGCTGGTGTGTGAGTTCCTATATGCGAAGCTGTGTTACAGAGTTTTGGGAGTTGTTGTCTTCATGAGTCTGATGGCAGTGGGAAAGAAGGAGTTTTTCAGTCTGGTTGTCCGGCATTTCACACTTCTGTACCTCCGACCTGAGGGTAGAAGTGTGAACAGTCTGTGTTGGGGGTGGGTGGGGTCCCGGAGGATGACGTCAGCTCTCTTTTGGACTCTGCGGTGGTAGATGCTCTGCAGAGAGGGGAGTGGAGTCCTGATGATCTTCTCCGCTGTCTTCACCACTCTCTGCAGGCGTTTGCGCTCCAGGGCAGTGGTGTTTCTGTACCACGCAGTGATGCCGTTGGTCAGAAAAGTTCAAATACAAAAACCCTCAGTCTGATGTGTTTAAAGACCAGTTGAATGCCTTAAATGTTAAAATGTCTGGAAATAAAGGGCATTAAATGAATTGTTGTTTGTAACCTAATTTATAGGTCTAATCATATGTATACTATGAGAATGTTTGACATGCATATAAACTCTGCAGGAACATTGTTACTTTTATGTCTGGAAATTTATATGCTGTAATAATGCTGTAAAATACCAGAGTGGTGGACTAGAGGTAAAACATCCACCCCACAACTGGGAGGTTGCGGTTCAAGTCCTGGCCGGGTCATACCAAAAATCATATAAAAATGGAACTTCCTACCGTCCAGCTTGGTGCTCAGCAAAAATGGAACGGAGGAGGGAAATGTGAGTGGCAGTGGCTCAGGAGGTAGAACAGGTCGCCTAATAATTGGAGGGTTGGCGGTTCGAGTCCTGCTCTCCCAAGACATCCTGCCGTTGTGTCCCTGGGCAAGACACTTTACCCACCTTGCCTCCTGTGTCCATGACATTGGGCATGAATGTGTATAAATGTCCGGCAGTGGTCGGAGAGGCCGTTGACGTGGATTGGCAGCCATGTTTCTGTCATCTGCCCCAGGGCAGCTTTGGTTGCAGTAGTAGCTCACCACTACCATTGTCTGTGGAGTGAATGAATAATGTGTCCATTGTAAAGCATCTTTGAGTGTCTATGAAAAGTGCTATATAAATCTGATGCATTATTATTATTAAATATGTTGGTGAGATTAAGAATGTAGACACATATTATAAGTTTCATTTTGTTTTGTCTGTTTATGAGCAGTATCCTGGTGTGGCTCAGAGCATCAACAGTGACGTCAACAACCTGATGACCGTGCTGAACATGAGCAACGCCCTGCCTGAAGGTTCACACTGAAACACACATTAGTGCAAATAAACCCCCAAAGAATATCTTAGTGTGTAATTTAATTCAGAGAACTAAGCCATAATCATGAAAATTTAAATCATTTACTATGTGATGAATATAAAAATATAAAAGATGATATTTTTTCAATTGAATTATGTGAACAAAACACTTTAAATACTGTATATTTTAATTTTTGAGATACACTAGTGCTCCTCTTGATTACATTTTGCATTTCTTCTCTCCATTCCCGAGTCTCTTTGTTTGTCTTCTGGCTGTTAGAACAATTTGTCCCAACCTTCTTCTCTGCTCCGTTTGTGTTTGTAGGTCTGTTTCCAGAGCATTTGATCGATGTCATGAGAAAAGAGTTGGCGCTTGAGTGTGACTACATCAGAGAAGCTCAGTGTGCAAAAAAGTTCAGGTATAATGCAGCAAAAGTCTGTCTGACGCAATGTGAAAAATCAAACTTTTGTTTCTTTTACTTTTTATTGATTCACATGCTGTATAAACTTCGTCGGCCAGTCCTAGAGTAAAAGAGAAACACAGCTACAGATGTTCATCCAAACAGTTCTTTAAATTTGGCCACCCTTTAACAAGAAGCTTTTTTAAACTTAAAAGGTGTGAACAGTCTCAGTAGGATATGGAAAAAATACAATATTACAAGCAAGCAGTGATGAAGTTACTTTTTATTTCATAAATTCAACATAATTGAAAGAATAATAAGTACCCAAGTGTTGCATGTGCAAAAGTCCTGGCATCCTACACACTTATACACACCGATTTAAAAATTCACTAAAATATGCTACTTGTCAAGAGGTAGCTAAATGTTGGCATACCACTGTGTTTGGGCATTCTGCGTTCAAGATTTTCTCACTCTCACTCTGATTCTACCACAGCAGCACAGTAGCATTCTAGAACTCTTAGTCATTTGCTTTCAGGCAAATACAAAATTTGAACAGTTCTCAGCAATTAGCACTGTTGTTACCAGTGAAGACGAGACAGTGCCACGGCACTGCTTCCATCCATCTGTCCGTCCATCTGCCAGTTCACACAAATCAGGCCCACGCACTGTAATCCTCAGATTGGTCTGCATCCAGGTTGTCTTTAAGCTCATGGGTCACAAGATACGAGTACGTGTCATTTTGTCTTTCAGGAGGTCTAGACCGTGTACAGTGGTATGCAAAAATTTAGCCACCCCACATGTTTTTTTTAAATGGTAAATGGTGTTCACTTATACAGCGCTTTGTCTCATCTCCGGATGACCAAAGCGCTTTACGGATCCTGCTATCCACCCATTCACACACACTGATGGGCGGCGGAGCTGCCAAGCACCAGTGCTGGCCTGACCCACAAGGAGCAACTGGGGGTTCAGCGCCTTGCTCAGGGACACTTCAACATGCAGACTGCAGACAGAGCGGGAATCGAACCACTGACCCGCTGATTAGTAGTCGGCCACACTACACCTGCGCCACAGCTGGTGTACATCTTTCAATTGAAAAGACGTAAATCAGAGAGGAAGTAGAGAGCGCCAACTGACGTGATTATCTGTAATTAGCGCCGCCATTTTGTTTTAGTGTAACTGGGCGCCCAGTGTCCCCGGCCAGTGTCATGACTGTATTGTGTTCTGCAGGCTTTGCTGCAAATTTAGCACAGTTTCTGTGACTCAAGCGCCTGTTAATGATATATGGTAGATGTTGTGAACTTGTGAGGTGCAATACAATACATAAAAGAGAAATATACTAAGATTATATATATATAGAAATTACACGATTGGGTGCCAATAGCCATTGAATAGGAGTGTTGATTAGTGGCTGACTAAATACTTTTTGCCCCACTGTAAATTTTTCCTCATAAATTTGTATTTCTTTGCTGTATATTTGTGAGTTGTTGTTCTTTTTATTATTATTATTATTATTATTGTTTTGTCTAAGCTACAATGAGCCTCTACTTGTTGGCAAAAGAGCTACAGGTTGTAGATCTGCTTGGAATCTCTGGAATTACAATACTTTGCATGACTGAGCAAGCGCCTGTTTCACTATGAATTGGATGTCACACCTTTAAAACCATAACTTTTTACTGCTGTAGTACCAGTCTGCAGTCTGGTCTCCTTACAGAGCACATCACAGTGAATTTTGACGTGCTTGGGTTACAGGCACCCAGATATAGTTAGCTTTAGCCTTTGCTCCATAAAACATTCACTTGTTGGGTTCAAGGCCAAAGCAGCTACAGCTGTGAGCCTCCTAAACATAGACTTGACCCCTTTCATGAACAGTCTGTCTACCCGGTGTGCTTTCATGTGTCTTCTGTCTACATTCTCGTGTCTGACTCAGGGAGCTGTTGAAGGACCATCCGTTCTTCTATGTCCCAGAGGTGATAGAGGAGCTGAGCAGTCGCCACGTCCTCACCACCGAACTTGTTCCTGGATTTCCTCTGGACAAAACCGAGAATCTCACACAGGAGCTGAAGAACGAGGTACAGCTGATGGGACTGCTGCATAGCTGAGTGATGAGTTCTTTCATTTGAGGAGAAATGGGTTGACGTGCACACAGGGGGTGCACGTGACGAGACGTGTGTGAAATTACTACATTTTTATGCATAAATACCCAAACATTTATCTAATGTACATTTGCTTCCTTCCTTGACTCTTTTGTTTTTCACCCTGTTTTTCTTTTTGTTTGTTAAACCTGCAGTACTGTAGCAGCAGTTCCATTTAAATTTTGACATAATTTTATTACTTATTATGAATTAAATATCTCTTCTTTAAATAAATTTGATATTTAAAATTATCAGCAGGCTTTAGTCAGTTCACACTGACAGATAATTTTTTTTAAATCTTTGTTCATTCTTTTTTTTTCTTAGACATTTTCTTTCTCGGATCACACTTCTACTCAGTTTTAACAACCCTTAGATGTTTTGTAGTAGCGTGCAGTTTTTACTTCATACATAATTTTGAAATCCAATAATTCTCTAAATTTGAAAGCATTTATTTGAACAAATGCTGGACTGATCAGCTAACGATAAAGTCTGTAGTATTTATTTTATATCAGAAGTATTGATACTTTTGTCTTTCTCCTATACTTTCACATTGTATGTCACCACATGTCTTTGTTTGTGCCACAGATTTGCAAAAACATCTTGATCTTGTGCCTCAGAGAGCTGTTTGAGTTCAGGTACATGCAGACTGACCCAAACTGGTCAAACTTCTTCTACGATCCCCAGACACACAGGGTGGGTCCGCCTGCAGCATAATTGCTATATGCTTTGTCTGTAATTTGGAATAGTTTGCAGTTTCTCTGAGATCTGAGGGTCATGAAAATTAAAAGGGATTACACTGTCACTCTGTAGGTGGCACTGTTGGACTTTGGCGCAACAAGAGGATTCGACCAGAGTTTCACTGACGTCTACATAGAGGTAAATGCAAACAGCCTTGCTTTAGTCAGAATCATTATGGCCATTTCTCTATTTTATGATCCTTATACAGTACTTCATGGACTCTGTATTAAAATACATAAAAATGACTAAGTACTATACTCATCAGGGTAATTTTATGTAAAACTGTAGTTCAGAACAAATTAAAGTCATGTAATGATAAAGCTCACCTTTTACTGTATTATATAATAATATATTTATATATAAGTGGACATATTGTGCCCTTTTCCCACATACTGACACAGTTCCAGAGGTGTTCATGAAATGTCTGACTGCTTTGATCGCAGTACTTCAGGGTTTAAACATTGCAGCACTATTCTCCACCCAGCTTAAACAGCCTTCCACAGAATGACCCATTTCAATGGACATTTTTTAAAGTGACACTCCACCAAAAATCAAGTTTTTTTTTCATGTTAACATGTCTGTAACATGTTTTTTAATGACTTACAAGACATATCAAGAGCGAAATCATTCAAATGTGCCATATGTTTTTTTTTTTTTTGCTGTAAAGTTTGACTTAAGCCCCGCCTCCTGCAAAAAGGCGAGTTGAGACGGAACGTTTTTGATGACGTAACTATTCGTGGTGCTGGCACGTGGGTAGTGTTTAGCCAATCAGGACACTGTGGCCTAACTGACATTATCCTCCAGGCTAGTTAGCACTTTTTAACAAACTACTTTGAATCCTTGACCCAAAGTAAGATGGGTTTTACCATTAAACTGCTTTTAAGAACTGATGCAGTTTCAGTCATTATCCTGGGCCACCACACACACAACTGGGCATGTCCTTCAACCAGTAAGTCTTGTTATCACAGGATTTATTCTGATAATGTAGTGCTAGCCACTGTTAGCCTTGTGGTATGTGGTTGGGCCTAGTAATCACTGATTCTGGTGTTTGAAGGGTGGGAGGGGAAGTGAAAAGATTTTTGACATGAAATTGTCAGACAATGAAAGTTTTTGTGTGTGTGTGTGTGTGTGTAGAAAAAAGGGCATAAGATACCATTTTAGACAATGTAGATTTGTTTTTACAGGGGATTTATATCCACCGGAGTGCGTCTTTAAATACTAATGAGGCCCAGCGATCCCCAAACTCCCTTTTTTGTCACCTTTGAGAACCCAAACACTTTGATGCCATATTAAGGCTTATGTTAGCTGATTAGCTAACAACTCCATTACAGAGCACAATCTGAGTTAACTAAAGCCAAAACTAGAGGGCACTCAGACAGCGTATACCTCTGCCAAGGCTCCGTCCCTCCCTCCCTTTTTCCGCCCCTCTATCTCTTTGTCCATCTATATTGCCATCCATCTGTAGATTGTGAGATTGAGCCTTGGCGGAGGTATGCACGCATGGATCACCCCCAACATCTTATGAGTTCATCTTTGGGCCAAGGGTCACTTCTGGTGAAAATGTCATCCAAATCCATCTAGGAGTTTTTGCTTGATCCTGCTAACAGACAGAGAAACGGCAGCAAAGACTAGAAAAGCATACCTCCACCAAGGCTCGCTCCGTCCGTCATGGATCATCAGTTCTGGTGAAAGTTGCCGCAAAGTCTATCCAGTAGTTTTGGAGGATTCTTGCTAACACACTGTGAGAAGATAAGAGACTTGGTGGAGGTATGCATTCTGGAATCATCACCAAAATGTTATTGGTTTCTCTCTAGGTCAAGGACCACCTCTAGTAGAAAAATTCATCCAAATCTATCCAGTAGTTTTTGTGTAATCCTGCTGCACAAATTCAAACAAGATCCTTGGTAGAGGTATGCACTCTCAAATCATCACCAAAATTTAATGGGTTCATTGTTGGCCCAAGGGCTACCTCTGGTAACAATTTCATCAAAATCCATCCAGTACTTTTTGCATAATCCTGCTGACAGACGGACAAACAGATAAACCACCCCGATTACATTACCTCTTTGACGAGGTAACAATATGACTACATTATATGACTACATCATAATAACAAGCCTGTCATAATTGTATTGACCATACATTGGATATGTCCATACATTGAGTGTCTTTGATAGAAAAGCAGAACACTGAGGGGGACAGTCGTAACGGGTGTGGCCTTTTTTTTGTAGATAATCAATGCAGCTGCCGACGGCAACAGAGAAGGAGTCCTGAGTAAGTCGATCGAGATGAAGTTCCTGACTGGATACGAGTCCAAGGTAAACATCTCTTTTTGTTCTGCTCTACAGTACAAACAACAGCTGCAACTATTCCTCATCAGTATGATTGGGTAACTGCGCGTGTGTGCGTGGCGTGCTTATAGCTAAGTAGGTGTTTTTGCAAGGGTGCAGCATCATAAATGTCATCTGTCTTTATTCTGTTTTAAAACAATATCCTGCTATAAATGGCTTGGGTTCCCCAACTGCACACTCAGGGCAGGGCTTTGGTTGCTCAACAGCACCAGCTGCTGGTTGGTGGAACTTGTTGTGTATTTATATTCAATCACTGATGTAGCATAATCTAGTACACAAGTTCACCCTCTAAAAGGGTTGTTTCTTAGGTCTGTTCCACATGAATATGAGTATTTTTAAGAAAAATGTTTTTAATGTTGTTTATTAAAAAAAATACATCCATACAGCACTGTTTAAAAACTCCCTGTCCACATGAAAATGCACAAACACAATCGAAGCACTGTAACTAGCATCCCCTGCTGGGTCTGAGCCAAAACCAGCAACACTGGCAGTGGGTTCTGTGTTATGGGAAATGTTTTATTTAGCAATTTCCTCATGATCACATTTTCTGTTTTTTTGGGGTGGGGTTTTACCTCTTGGTTTCAGCCCATGGTGAACGCCCACGTAGATGCGGTGATGATCCTCGGCGAGGCCTTCTCCTCCTCAGAACCCTTTGACTTTGGCTCCCAGTCCACCACTGAAAGGATCCATAATCTCATTCCTGTGATGCTCAAACACCGGCTCACCCCCCCTCCCGAGGAGACGTACTCCCTCCACAGGAAGATGGGCGGCTCTTTCCTCATCTGCTCCCGGCTGAACGCGAAGCTGGCGTGTAAAGATATGTTCCAACTGGCATATCAGAACTACTGGGAAGGCCGCACCCCTCCATCAGCCTAACCTGATCACTACTGTTCTGGTGGACTAATCCTGGGGCCAACAGGAGAGACCCAGTCAATGGTGAGGTTGGGGTGCTAAGATGCAGAACTGCCAAACGGAGGCGGTGTTGTCTGCTCTGCACTGGTCATCAAGCCCCAGCAACCAAAAATAGTACCTGTATACAAATGTACAGCCACTATTTTTTTTTAAACTAGCCATTAGCAACATGGCATCTGCAGTGTTGAAGGCCAAACTTGTATGTACAGCATACGGCTGAGAGAGAACAGACGGAAACTGTTCAGGAGTCAGAGTGAGGGACCTGTCGAGCTAAAATGAATCTAATAAGGAGCTTTATCTGCTCTCATCAGGTAAAGACGCTTGTTGCATTTTGTTGTGCTGTGATTTGTTAATTTTGGGTGATCACATTTAACTGTTCACATCTACCATAACTACCATTGTGCTAACATGTACCACTGATTGTATTTAGGAGGACACTTCACTTCCAGATAAAAATTTTTTTTTTCCGTTTTAGTGCGAGTTGCTCAGGTGTTGAAGTAATTGGCTGTGAAAAGCACCTTTTTTAACATATAATGAAACTGTACTGCGGTGGGATGCTCAACATGCTAAAAAATACATTTGCGGCAACTTCTTTTAATCATGATTATTAATTAAGATCTATGGTGGCCCAGAGCGCTCATCAAAATACAAAAGCCACAACTCAAATACATAAAAGCCACAGCACAAATACAAAGCTAGTGTTAGCGTCAATGCTAACATTAGCACGCTAAAGTTAGCTTGCTAACTTTTGAGCCAGCTGATGCTAACGTTATCATGCTAATGTTGGTACCAACGTTAGGGTTGACGCTGATGTTTGCGTGCGTTTGTATTTGTGTTGTGGCTTTTGTATTCTGGTGAGCTCTCTGGGCCAAAATAAAAATCATGAAAAACTGTTATTGTAGGAATAATTTATTGTTTTTGAAACATCTACCTGTCAAATAATGGCTCCAGCCAACCAATGTTATTGCTTAGGAGAAGAAAATTTAATGTTATAATTCAGGCCTGCTGGCACATGCACTTCTCATCAGGAGTAGCACACTTCCTGGTACACAGTGATGCTGTTTGCACTTGTGATCCAGTAGAAAGAAAGTAGTTCTTATATTTCAATTTTACAACTTCAGCTCCACCGAGGAGGTAATGTGATCTCCGTGGTTTATCCGTTAGCAGGATTACACAAAAAAGTTACTGGCTGGATTTAGATTAAATTTTCATCTGAGTGGTCTAGTAGCCTATTCTGGATCACTGTTTCCATTTTTCCACATTGTGCAATAGGGCTTTTTTATGCATGTTTGCTAATATAATAGAAAATAACGGGCTAATCAACCTGGAAATTACACAGACAACTTCTGATGCGCTGTCAGTCAACACATTTTAATCAAGGGAGAAACGGCCTTGATTGAGGTTTGCATTTTCTAATCACCTTGTAGTTCTTAAATGTATTTTTTGATGTGTTGAGAACCAGAGTATCGTCTCATTTAGTTGCATTGTATTCCAATGAAGGACTATGTGTTTACAGCCAGTGCTTCCACAACTGCAGGCTTGCACCAAATTGTTTCTGTTTAATCATTACCATTATAGGAAATGGGGGGAAAATAATGATAATAATAATTGTGTCATAAACTTTACCATTTTGTAAGGGAAGCACTAACTGTAAAGGGGAGGGTGAATTTGGTAAATATGGTGTATTGCTAAATTGTAATGTTTTTTAACTGGTTATTATGAACAAGGAGGTTGATCTTGTAGATAGAAATTTAGCTGAAGCTTTTCTGAGAACAAAGTATTTTTTAGACACGTTTAATATTAAGGCCAAAACTTGTGAAATGATCCATTTTTAAAAACTGGATCACACTGGTGTTTCTCAGCCTTTATGCAAAAATAAGCTCAAACATTTGTATCAGTTTAGCCTGCCAACACATAATGATGTTGTTTCTGTTCATAGGAGTTCTGCTGAGTTTATTGGGTAAGGCGTGTCTGTCCAGCTCCTATTTGAGTCCTCTCAGGGGTGTTTTTTTTTTTCTTCCTTTGTTTTGTGTGTGTTGATAAATTCCAGCTGATGAGTTGCCTTTGCAGCTCAAAATTCAGTCAGTCTGGCGCAACTGATATTTACTTCAGTTGGTATCACGGGATAATTCATTTATTTGAACTGCATGTCAGAATAACAAAAATGTATCCATGTTCTTTTTAATGAAATATCTGACAGACTGAACGCTGAACCTGAATGTTCATTAGTGGCTCATCCTGGTGACGCACGTCATCAGCTCGGGAACTAACCTCGCTTGCACAGGTCAGTCATTTTTTTCCCTCCACACCTGCTCACTTGGCTGGTGTGTGTAACTGATGGTTCTCTGTGATCTGCTGTGTGGAAACAGAATGGTATGAAAATACTGCAGTATAACATAAAACAAGATGCCTGTAGTTTCAAGCAGATGTTTATGCTAGAAATGTCAACTTTATATTTCATATCACGTCTCACTTAACAGGGTTTAGATTTTATAATCAAGAGGAGTCGCTGATGAAAGTTGTAATAAAATAACTGAAAAGAGTAAAGGTGTGATCTACTCTGGTTTGTCTGCTTCATTTGAAAAGCAGTTTATCTTCTTATATAAACGTCACATTTATTATCGCTAACAGGCTTGTATGTGTGTATAAACCCAGATTTTGTTGTAATGTGTGCTTAAAAGGTTAAAATTACAGTAGAGTTATAGGTCATTTTCCTTATTTAGTTGCATCTCGGCCAGCGGTGGAGGAGCTGGCAGAGATCCTGGGAAAAGATCAAGCAAATGAAAAATGTGCCTAAAATATGTGGGTAAATAAATCACATCAGCGCACATGCACAGAGACATGAGTGGTTCCGTGTGAGTGCACATACAGTGGGGGGAAAAAAGTATTTAGTCAGCCACTAATTGTTGCAAGTTCTCCCACTAATTTTCATCATAGGTATACCTCAACTATGAGAGACAAAATGAGGAAAAAAAAATCCAGAAAATCACATTGAAGGATTTTTAATGAATTAATTGGTAAATTCCTCGGTAAAATAAGTATTTGATCAATAACAAAAGTTCATCTCAGAACTTTGTTATATACCCTTTGTTGGCAATGACAGAGGTCAAACGTTTTCTGTAAGTTTTCACAAGGTTTTCACACACTGTTGCTGGTATTTTGGCCCATTCCTCCATGCAGATCTCCTCTAGAGCAGTGATGTTTTGGGGCTGTCGCTGGGCAACACAGACTTTCAACTCCCTCCAAAGATTTTCTATGGGGTTGAGATCTGGAGACTGGCTAGGCCACTCCAGGACCTTGAAATGCTTCTTACAAAGCCACTCCTTCGTTGCCCGGGCGGTGTGTTTGGGATCATTGTCATGCTGAAAGACCCAGCCACATTTCATCTTCAATGCCCTTGCTGATGGAAGGAGGTTTTCACTCAAAATCTCACGATACATGGCCCCATTCATTCTTTCCTTTACACGGATCAGTCGTCCTGGTCCCTTTGCAGAAAAACAGCCCCAAAGTATAATGTTTTCACCCCCATGCTTCACAGTAGGTATGGTGTTCTTTCTCCTCCAAACACGACAAGTTGAGTTTTTACCAAAAAGTTCTATTTTGGTTTCATCTGACCATATGACATTCTCCCAATCCTCTTCTGGATCATCCAAATGCTCTCTAGCAATCTTCAGACGGGCCTGGACATGTACTGGCTTAAGCAGAGGGATACATCTGGCACAGCAGGATTTGAGTCCCTGGCGGCGTAGCGTGTTACTGATGTAGCCTTTGTTACTTTGGTCCCAGCTCTCTGCAGGTCATTCACTAGGTCCCCCCATGTGGTTCTGGGATTTTTGCTCACCATTCTTGTGATCATTTTGACCTCACGGGGTGAGATCTTGCGTGGAACCCCAGATCGAGGGAGATTATCAGTGGTCTTGTATGTCTTCCATTTTCTAATAATTGCTCCCACAGTTGATTTCTTCACACCAAGCTGCTTACCTATTGCAGATTCAGTCTTCCCAGCCTGGTGCAGGTCTACAATTTTGTTTCTGGTGTCCTTTGACAGCTCTTTGGTCTTGGCCATAGTGGAGTTTGGAGTCTGACTGTTTGAGGTTGTGGACAGGTGTCTTTAATACTGATAACGAGTTCAAACAGGTGCCATTAATACAGGTAACGAGTGGAGGACAGAGGAGCCTCTTAAAGAAGAAGTTACAGGTCTGTGAGAGCCAGAAATCTTGCTTGTTTGTAGGTGACCAAATACTTATTTTACCGAGGAATTTACCAATTAATTCATTAAAAATCCTTCAATGTGATTTTCTGGATTTTTTTTTCTCATTTTGTCTCTCATAGTTGAGGTATACCTATGATGAAAATTGGAGACCTCTCTCATCTTTTAAGTGGGAGAACTTGCACAATTTGTGGCTGACTAAATACTTTTTTGCCCCACTGTATATAGACTGTTTCTTCGCCCGCTTGATTTCTTGGCTTTTGAATCTCGGGGCTTGATGTGTGGCCTCGTGTAGTTCACTGAGTTTCCGGCTTGTGGCGCTGCAGGCCGAGTTCTCCATGAGCCCAAATTGTAACAAAGCAGCGATCTGCAACATGCGCCTCTGTTTGCCAGAACCAGCATCTCCCTGTGGCTTTGACCAAAAAAAAGTTGCAAATTTAAGATGATTAAAGCCTGAAACATTTATAAGAAAATAACTGCAAATTTGTGAGAAATAAAGATGCTAATGTAATAGAAAAAGTCTCAAATTTAGAAAAGAAAAAAAAAATAGAAAAAAAGTCCAAAACATACAAGTAAAAGGGGGAAACTTACAAGGATAAATCACAAATATAAAAGAAAAAGTCACAATTAATACAGGATTTTTTTGCATGTTCTCCCCGTGTCTGCATGGGTTTACGCTGGGATTTCTCCGGTTTCCTCCCACGTGCCAAAAACATGCACGTTTGGTTAATTGGCATCAAACTGGGGATTCTAAATTGTCTTTAGGTATGACTGTGAGAGTGAATGGTTGTCCGTCTCTCTGTGTTGGCCCTGCGATGGACTGGCGATCTGTCCAGGGTGTACCCTGCCTCTCGCCCATAGATGCTGGGATAGGCTCCAGCCCCCCCGCGACCCAAAAAGGATTAAGCAGAAGAAGATGGATGGATGGATGGATAGAAAAAATACCTGAAAGTCAACGGATGTTAAGAGTAAGGAGACAAACACTGAGTAAAAATAAAACTGAAACGTTAAAGCTTCACAAATATATTACCAAAAAATGGGAAAGTTACATAAAAAGTATGACAAAGTCAATCTGTATGTATTAGGGATGCAAGTTATCGATTAATTCATTAATTGTTAATTGATTCACCCTATCAGTCAAGTAACGATTAATTGATAAGCAGCGTTTTTCCTGAGAATTTGAATTTCCCTTAACCCCTTGCACTCCGGTCAATTTTCCTAAAAACGCCAAAAAAAAATGTGCCCAAAGTAAATCGAAAGCTGTTCTTCAACCCTTTGCAGCATCTTCATGGGGTTGGTCTCATTTAAAAGAAAACACTTTGAATTTTTTGGCAAAAAAAACCATGATCTCTCTAAGTGCTCCGGCCACTGAGTTACAGTCATCTAAACAGAGTGAACTTGAAGAAAATAAATTTCGCCTGGGTGTTTTTTTGGATACAAATGCTTGCAAATAACACACAGCTTCAGATCCGGGCTGGAAAATGCAACAGAAATGTAGAACCAAGTGTTATCCAGCTGAGGTCCAAATTTTGTAACAATACCACAAAAAATGAATATTTTACACAGCTTTGTTCTCAGGCTGTTCCCAGGCATTTTGGAACTGTGCCAAGTTGTGCCAAATGGCACAGTTTGGAAAAACGTCTGTAACTTTTGAATGATTTAATGTAGAAGCTTCATTTTGGGCTCTAATGAAAGGTCACATTCAGGGCTGTGTCTATGTGTGTGTGTGTGTGTGGGGGGGTATGTTTCCACAGCAGCGCTGTCACCGCGGCTTCCCCCCCCTTGCTACTGTGTGTGTGTGGGGGGGGGGGACCCCCCCCCTTCCCTCGCTACAGCGGAAGGAGATCGGCCATCGCTACATGACGGATTGCACTTGGATGTGGCGATGTTTCCACAGCAATGCCTTCACCGCGGCACCCCCACCCCTGCCGCTACAGAATCGTAGCGGCGGCGGGGGGCGTTCACGTTCCGGAGGTGGCGAAGAACCGTGTAACGTGGCACACGCGCTTCGGACATCGTGCGCCACACAGTTGTAATTTACCGATCGGTCAAAAGTCATTTTTGATTACAATTTTCAGGGATAAAAAATAATTTGGCTTATAACACCTTACCTCTTCACAGCCACATTGTCCTGGCCAACTTCTCTTCCTCATTGTCAGACGAACACGACGCTGGTCCGCTCGTGGTTCTGGATTCGCAACCCGGTCAAAATATAATTCCATTATTGCGGTTTTGTGCTTCCATGATTGCAGTTTTTGGCGAACATTTTTTCAAAACAAATAACAGTAGTAATTAAAAAAAGACTGGCGAAGGCGTGTGTCACTCAGCCTTCGTCGTCGGCCTCCGTCGGTCTATGACCATAACGTCTAATCCTTTTTTGATCCGCTCCAGCAGTCAGTCTTCACCCAGCCTTAAAAAAAACAGCTCGCGAACTTCTCTGCTTCAATTGGCTCACTGCATTCACAGCAGGCCGGTCCTTCTGGCTAAGTTTTCAGTCAGTGGTTCTTCAAGGTTTCAGAAACCCAATTCAAGGCTCTTATTAGTCGAATGAGAGGTCAATCAGATGAACTAATCTGTTCGCGGCTGTGTCCGCAGCTTTTATTTTCAGTGTGCGCTTGGACGCCACTACATCACCATCACCACCTACATCACCATCTACACCAGGGGTGTCCAACCATGTGCCATGGAGAGCCAAGACCCTGCAGGTTTTACCTCCAACCAGTGTCTTCAACAGCAGATTTCTGTGAACTTCTTCCCACTGATTGCTGATAAGTGAAAACACCTGCTGAAGAGACTGGGTAGAAGAGAAAACCTGCAGGGTCTTGGCTCTCCATGGCACATGGTTGGACACCCCTGATCTACACCATGCGTCCTAGAGCGCACGAGAGCGCCCTCATGCGCTCTCGTGCGCTCTAGGACACACAGACTTGCCCGTCCGCGGTGCAACGGAGCGCAATACATTATGGTCTATAACATTAAAAAAAAAAACAATTATTGTTTGATATACTGAATAAAAAAAATGCAAGTCAAATTTCTCAAGGATTTAATTACCTCGGCCAAGGAGGTAATGTAATCAGGGTGGTGTATGTTTGTTTGGCCGTCTGTCTTGTTAGCAGGATTACACAAAAACTACTGGGCAGATTTTGATGAAAATGTCACCAGAGATCGCCCTTGGGCCAAGGATGAACCCATTAAATTTTGGTGATGATCTAAGAGTGCATATCTCCACCAAGGACCTTGTTTGAATTTGTGCAGCAGGATTAACCAAAAACTACTGGATGGATTTGGGTGAAATTTTCACCAGAGGTGGTCCTTTGGCTAGAGAGGAACCCATAACATTTTGGTGATGATTCCAGAATGCATTCCTCCAGCAAGGCTCTTATCTTCTCACAATGTGTTAGCAAGAATCCTCCAAAACTACTGGATAGACTTTATGGCAATTTTCTCCAGAACTGGCTCGTGGCCTACACACAGACCCATTACATTTTGGAGGTGATCCATGATGGACGGAAGGAGCCCTTGGCAGAGGTATGTGCTGTCCAGGTGCTTTTCTAGTTTATTTATGTAATGTAATCTGTTGCATGTTAAACATTAACGACAAAATAAACTCAGAAAAATAAATATTAAGGCTATGATAACAAAATTGTGTGCACTGGCTGATATTAAACTTAAGTAGTGATGTTACGTTCGACACCGCCCACTCGAGACTGACTCGAGCAATATAACATGGAAGTGTCACAAGCACAGTGTCGAGCACTGTGTCAACATGCCCACAGTCACGTGACTGTAGCAAGCAAGGCCTCATTATGTTGGTCACATCATGTGACTTGAGGGCTTGCGGGAAGTTTGAGAGGGAATTCGTTTTTTTATTGTTTGCTTTGTATTGTTTGTTCCTGCCACCCAATTTTGAATAGACCTCAGATGGCCAAATGTTCCAAAAAAAAAAATTAAGATTTTTTTCAGATTTTTCAACTCTGATGCAGTTCTGACAGTCAGTCACCAGATGGCAGTCTTTATTAGATGTTTCATAACACTTTGTCGCTCATGAAGCTGTTGTCTCAAAGTTGCTCGTTTCATGAGGCCTTGGTTTTAACATCACTAAACTTAATATAAATTTTTAATAAACATTTAGACTTAGTTCACATAATATTAAAAACTACATAAAATCTGACATGCTCTCTGTAAGAAGAACTGCAGATTTTACATGCCACTCATTACCTCTGCCAAGGAGGTTTTATAATCGGGGTGGTTTGTCTGTTTGTTCGTCCGTCCGTTTGTCTCTTAGCAGGATTACACAAAAACTACTGCATGGATTTGCATGAAATTTTCACCAGAGGTGGTCCTTGGGCTAGAGAGGAACCCATAACATTTTGGTGATGATCCCAGAACGCATACCTCCACCAAGGCTCTTATCTTCTCACACTGTGTTAGCAAGAATACTCCAAAACAAACCCATTAAATTTTGGAGGTGATCCATGAGGGACGTTAGGAGCCTTGGCGGAGGTATGCACTCTGAGTGCTTTTCTAGTTATCAATGTAGTGGCAAGTGACTGTAATGTAGCTTTCTGTAGTTAGCAGTTCAACATTCTGTTGTCAGTGCCACACTTTCAGTAGCTAGCTGTGTTTTCAGGTCAGCTTTTTTCTTCTTGTAGTGTGCTTCCAAGTGGGTAGTTAATTGTTCCTCTAGATGCAGTATTATACCCTGGCTCCATAAAGTTTATCAGCTCCCGAAAGCCCTCTCCTTCAACATTACTTATTGGCATCATGTCTTTTTCAATCATGTTATAAATCCTCCGTCTTCCTCTTATCACATACTTCCTTCCCCAAGACTGTGGTAACTGTCGGTTGTGATGAAGCCGAACTAGCTGCTCCTTGCAGCGTGGCTGAATGGGAGTTCTTTAGGTGGAAACTTGGCAAACTGGTTGAGCTGTTGTATTTCAATGTAGTACTACAAAAAGTGTACATTTAGCTTCGTTGTTAGCGTTTACCAGTTTAAAATGATCCCACACTGCACTTCATTTATGCCACTTCATCAGTGAAGTACTTCAGGTGTGGTAGAGATTAGGCTATAGCGCCCTCGCCAGGACTGGCGATGGCACTGCATTTAATGAAAATAAACTGTTGAAAAGAACAGTGCCAGTTTCAATTAATTAACTAATTTTTATCGACTAAATTCTTATTGTCAATTAATCATTAACATCCCTAGTATGTATAACTTGGGTATGATTTGTGACTTCATGCAATTTATTTAAAAAATACTCTTTCCACAGTCTAGGTTGTGGACCCCTTCAAGACAGGAACAAAACAAAGGTCAGATAGATTCAGTTATATGTACTGTATGAAAGCCAAGTCAACTGCTCCACCAGACTACTGCACCGCAAAGTAAGAGAGAAGGATCTGAATTAAACACAGTTACAGAACACACGATTAAACATACGACTGAAATAAAAATAGCCCTTAGGTATATGCACAGGTACAGTGTGGCTTCATGGATGGAACTATGTGCATAAGAGTGTGGAGTGCGGAACAGACAATTGAATAAAATGGCCCAAGGATTCTGGAAAATGGAAAATATGCACAGTAGTGATTTCACGGATGGGTCAGTATACATGAAAGTGCTTGTCATCTTAACTGTGTTATTCCCAGGTAAATCAAATATAAACTATGTGCCCTGTACTATAATCCAATTCATATAAAGAAACAATAGACAGACTCTCCTTGGGCTAGAGAGGAACTCATAACATTTTGGTGATGATCCCAGGACGCATCCCAGAACCTCCACCAAGGAGATCCTTGGTTTTGCAAATACATGTAGAGAATACATTTAATGTATTCTCTACATTCTGTAGAGAATACATTAAATGTTTTCTCTATAGAAGAACAATTTTAGAACTGGGGAAATAAATGATAAAGTGCTTGTATGATCATACTGTTTGATAAAACAAGTGTAAAAGTGTCCTGCAACATGACTACTCAAAGTACAATTTTGTGAGAAAGTTGCTTAAAGTGACACTCTGCCAAAAATCACATTTTTTTGTTGTTCACATGTCTAACATGTTTTTTGTGACTTATGACATATCAAGAGCAAAATCAGTACCAAGTCCACGTTTTTCTGCCATGATTTTCCAGTTAAGCTTCATCCCCCCCCCCCCGAAACGGGCAACTTTCTAGTGTTTCTAGCTACAGTGGGGGGAAAAAAGTATTTAGTCAGCCACCTATTGTGCAAGTTCTCCCACTTAAAAGATCAGAGAGGTCTCCAATTTTCATCATAGCTATACCTCAACTATGAGAGACAAAATGAGGAAAAAAAAAATCCAGAAAATCACATTGAAGGATTTTTAATGAATTAATTGGTAAATTCCTCAGTAAAATAAGTATTTGGTCACCTACAAACAAGCAAAATTTCTGGCTCTCACAGACCTGTAATTTCTTCTTTAAGAGGCTCCTCTGTCCTCCACTCGTTACCTGTATTAAAGGTGAACTGAACTCAACGGCATTGAACGGCACTGGGTGATAGTACATACAATTATAAAGATAATTTATCATTGGCACCCCCTCCACAAATCCCGGAATCTTGGAGAAAATCGCGATTTAGAATTTCCCGCCCTGAAAAATCAGACAAATCCGCCGAAGCGCAGCCGGAGTTCCGCGTGACGTCACGAGTGTGACCCAGTCCTCATGTTTACCATTGCGAGCACGTCGACACTGGTTGTTTTTGGTGCATTTTGTCGTGATAGTCGACTACAGAACACTTCCAACACCTGGGAAGATCTGTTCAGTGGCCAAGGAAAGCTGTCATGGCGACGAAAGAAAAGAAAGGGGGAGGAAAAGCGACCGGGAAGCGATGCGTTTCTAGATATACAGTGATCCATCACTTATCGCGTTTAATGGGGACCAGAACCGACCGCGAAAAGTGAAAAACCGCGAAGTAGCGTCACCCCCCCCACCAAGGGCGTCACAAGCACTATTTTGCACAAAAAGGCACAAGAGAACAGCGAAAAGTGCCACTAAGCAACACGAGCGATAAAGAAGGCGCTCTGCACGGAGAGAAGCTGGGTAAAACGTCTTGGCCAATCAGCTTGCGAGGTGAAACGTCTCGGCCAATCAGCTTGCGAGATTCCCGAGCGGTGAAGAGGTGGGTGGAGAGGAGTGGAGCGGTGGTCAGAGAGGTAGATTTTGAGCTGTGCGGGCTCTCCGTGTTGATACCTGATGTTCTAATGAGAAGGCAGGGAGACTACATTAGAACATCAGGTATCAACACGGAGAGCCCGCTCTCCCCGGCTCCCCAGCCCGCTCGGGAATCTCGCAAGCTGATTGGCCGAGACGTTTTACCTCGCAAGCTGATTGGCGGAGACGTTTTACCCAGCTTCGCTCCCTGCCGAGCGCCTATTCCCAGCGAAGGAAGACCGCATTAAACGCGATAAGTGAGGGATAACTGTAATAAGTTGGAAAAATGCTGATGTTTTTTTTTCCCCTTTTTTATTGTTAATTTTCCTTATCCTGACACCCCAAACATGCCAAAGTAAAGACTCACCATTCTGTATTCAATAAGCGACTCTCCTCCCCATCACTGCTGCGGTCTGAGTCGGTGCCGGAATCCCCCGAAAATTCTGGCTCTAATCTGTACGGTTCGATGCCTCCCTCACTCTCTTCCTGTTCACTTGACACTCCTGCATCCTCCTCTGTCTTGTCACCGATCCTGAATGCCTCTTCACTCTGAAAACTCTGGTGTTCTTGACTGCTGGAACTGCTATCATCTGCCATTGTTGTTTTGATAAGGATCACACTCGTGACGTCACGCAGCGTCGTCTGCACTACTTCCGGTTTGTTTGGCACTGCCAGCCAGAGGCAAAAGTTTATCGGCTTATAGCTTGGCCATCGCACGGCCTAAAAATTTCTTTTATGTGTTGAAAAATACAATAGGTAATAAGGAATTAATCTGCTATTCTATTTTTTTGGCAAAAAGGTGAGTTCAGTTCACCTTTAATGGCACCTGTTTGAACTCTTTATCAGTATAAAAGACAACTGTCCACAACCTCAAACAGTCAGACTCCAAACTCCACTATGGCCAAGACCAAAGAGCTGTCAAAGGACACCAGAAACAAAATTGTAGACCTGCACCAGGCTGGGAAGACTGAATCTGCAATACGCAAGCAGTTTGGTGTGAAGAAATCAACTGTGGGAGCAATTATTAGAAAATGGAAGACATACAAGACCACTGATAATCTCCCTCGATCTGGGGCTCCACGCAAGATCTCACCCCGTGGGGTCAAAATGATCACGAGAACGGTGAGCAAAAATCCCAGAACCACACGGGGGGACCTAGTGAATGACCTGCAGAGAGCTGGGACCAAAGTAACAAAGGCTACATCAGTAACACACTACGCCGCCAGGGACTCAAATCCTGCAGTGCCAGACGTGTCCCCCTGCTTAAGCAAGTACATGTCCAGGCCCATCTGAAGTTTGCTAGAGAGCATTTGGATGATCCAGAAGAGGATTGGGAGAATGTCATATGGTCAGATGAAACCAAAATAGAACTTTTTGGTAAAAACTCAACTTGTCGTGTTTGGAGGAGAAAGAACACCATACCTACTGTGAAGCATGGGGGTGGAAACATCATGCTTTGGGGCTGTTTTTCTGCAAAGGGACCAGGACGACTGATCCGTGTAAAAGAAAGAATGAATGGGGCCATGTATCGTGAGATTTTGAGTGAAAACCTCCTTCCATCAGCAAGGGCATTGAAGATGAAACGTGGCTGGGTCTTTCAGCATGACAATGATCCCAAACACACCGCCCGGGCAACGAAGGAGTGGCTTTGTAAGAAGCATTTCAAGGTCCTGGAGTGGCCTAGCCAGTCTCCAGATCTCAACCCCATAGAAAATCTTTGGAGGGAGTTGAAAGTCCGTGTTGCCCAGTGACAGCCCCAAAACATCACTGCCCTAGAGGAGATCTGCATGGAGGAATGGGCCAAAATACCAGCAACAGTGTGTGAAAACCTTGTGATAACTTACAGAAAACGTTTGACCTCTGTCATTGCCAACAAAGGGTATATAACAAAGTATTGAGATGAACTTTTGTTATTGACCAAATACTTATTTTACCGAGGAATTTACCAGTTAATTCATTAAAAATCCTTCAATGTGATTTTCTGGATTTTTTTTTCTCATTTTGTCTCTCATAGTTGAGGCATACCTATAATGAAAATTGGAGACCTCTCTCATCTTTTAAGTGGGAGAACTTGCACAATTGGTGGCTGACTAAATACTTTTTTGCCCCACTGTACGTAAGCATTCCTGCTTAGCCTGATTGTTTATCACATTAACCAATCAGGCTAAGCACTCGGTGTGGCTAAACACCTGAGTTCACTCCCCCAGGGGAAGAGGGAGGAGCCAACTTGGCTCAGCAGATCACAGTCTACCTACCACTGACCACAGTGACAGTCAGCGTCCCTTCCCGGGGACGGCACAGAACCAACCGTGGCCGCCCGTAGTTTTCCACCACTGGGGCTACTGTATTCCAGAACCCCGAAGCTTCGGCACACGGGGCACAGTCAGCTCAGAGACCAGACTCCACCAGCTGCCACACCACATGTGCAGAGTCCTGGATACGCCCACGGAGAAATGGGAGGCACACAGTCCAAAGGCCAACCCAGAGAGAGACGTCTGCTCTCAGGGGATGAAGGCACCCAAGACCGCCACCCGTCCATTTTGCATTTGTTTGACTCTGTTCAGTGAAGGGGTTTTCAGGAGGGGGAACACAAAACCCCCCGGGCGCTCCATTCCATCCCTGCCAGGGAAGATGGATTAAGAGATATTACACTCATTGTTTAGCGAAGCAGTCTTCAATGTTCTTAGGTATGGGTGGAGCTAATTAGAATAGTCATAGATCCACACCTACTCAAGCAGGTGGAAGACATAAAAGCTCTTTCCAAGCAATTCTAAGGCAATGAAAGGTGTTTTTTGTGGGCAAAAGTATACTATTTTTTTTGCAGTGGTTTAAAGCCGCCAGAGTGCCTCTTTAAGTACACATACTTCAGTAATTTTAACTCTTACTTGAGTACACAAAAAAAAAAAAACTGTACCTTCACTCACGTTGGATCTTACTCTTTAATTTACTTTTGATTTCACTCATTACCCACACTGACATTGACACCTGGCTAGGATGGTCACTTCATCTTTGAAACTAGACTTGTCACACAGGTTGGTCTTAAACACGAGCATCTGTGGGTATGGTTATTGTGGTCAAAAGTCAAGTTTGTGGACATATAGCGTGTAGATTATCTATGTCTGCTCATATCTTATGGAAGATGAGAAAGAGTTGGGAGCACTTCTCAGAGGTGTTGCTACAAAAAATAGTTGTGAGTCTGTATCTCTGTTGAGTGACAATGGACTGTCCCAATTTTTCCCATCATTGTGAGAGTGTCTGCTTCAGCTCTGAAGTATCTATGCACAGCCATACCCTCCATACCCATCTTTCACTCAGTATCCGAACAATCATGGTGAAATCTACAGTTCAAATCTTTAAAGAGGAACATTCAATTCAATTCAACTTTATTTATATAGCGCCATTTCACAACAACAGTCATCTCATAGCACTATCAACTGTAGGGGGAACCCCCACAGTTGCAGAAAGACCCCAGCAATCAGGCGATCCCCTGTGAGCAAGCACTTGGCGACGGTGGAGAGGAAAAACTCCCTTTTAACAGGAAGAAACCTCCAGCAGAACCAGGCTCAGGGAGGGGCAGTCATCTGTTGCGACTGGCTGGGGGGTGAGGGGACAGAGAAGAAGAAAAGAACAGACATGTAGAGAGCAAACAGCACGATGGGGACTCAATCTATGGGAGAGAACAAACAGATGTTAATGACCAGCAAAAAAAAAAAATATTTCATTGAGAGTGAAGAAAGGAGTGAGGCCCAGTGCATTATTGGAGGTCCCCCGGCTGACTAAACCTATTAGCAGCATAACTAAGGGAGGGTTCAGAAACACATGATCCCTCCCTAATTGTAGGCTATATCAAAAAGGTAGGTTTTAGCCCTATTCTTAAAAACAGAGATGGAGTCTGACTCCCGAATCCAGATTGGCAGCTGGTTCCACAGGAGAGGAGCTTGATAACTGAAGGCTCTGCCTCCCATTGTACTTTTGGAGATTCTAGGTATTACAAGTAATCCTGCATTTTGGGAGCGTAGTACTCTGTTAGGATAATACGGTAGTATCAGATCTTTTAAATAAAAAGGAGCCTGATTGTTTAGAGCTTTGTAAGTAAGAAGAAGGATTTTAAACTTAATTCTAAACTCAATGGGAAGCCAATGAAGGGAGGCCAGAACCGGAGAGATATGATCTCTCTTTCTAGTACCCGTTAAAACTCTTGCTGCAGCATTTTGGATCAGCTGAAGACTTTTTAAAGATGTTTTAGGACAGCCTGATAATAAAAAATTAAAATAATCTAATCTCGAGCTAACAAAAGCGTGTATCAGTTTCTCAGCATCACTCTGAGACAAGATGCTCCTAATCTTGGCAATATTACGCAAATGATAGAAGGCAGTCTTAGAAACAAATTTAATATGTGAATTGAAGGACAGATCTTGATCAAAAATAATTCCAAGGTTCCTCACAGAGCTATTAAGAGAAAGATTAACCGCATCCAAACTGAAAGTTTGATTTGGAAAGGTATTTCTAAGGTTTTTTTGACCAACAAGAACGACTTCAGTCTTATCTGAATTTAATAGCAGGAAATTACAAGTCATCCAAGCTTTGATTTCCTTAAGACAGGCTTCTAACTTGGCTAATTGATTACTATCATCTGGCTTCATTGACAGGTATAATTGTGTGTCATCTGCATAACAATGAAAATGTATACAGTGCTTTCTAATAATGTTGCCTAACGGAAGCATATATAAATTAAAAAGAGTAGGGCCTAGCACAGATCCCTGTGGAACTCCATGACTAAGCTTTGAGTTGAAAGAAAACTCATTATTTACATGAACAAACTGGAACCTATCAGATAAATAAGATCTAAACCACTGCAACGAAGTTCCATTAAGTCCAACATAGTGTTCTAATCTATCAAGTAGAATATTATGATTGATGGTATCAAAAGCTGCACTAAGGTCTAAAAGGACAAGTACAGAAACCAGTCCATTATCAGATGCGATGAGGAGGTTGTTAGTGACCTTTGCTAAGGCTGTTTCAGTACTACGATGGATTCTAAACCCAGATTGAAACTCTTCAAGTAAACCATTTCCCAGCAGGTGGTCAAATAATTGCGTAGCAACAACTCTTTCTAAGATTTTTGAAATGAAAGGGAGATTGGAGATTGGTCTATAGTTAGCTAAAACTCCTGGATCTAGCGTTGGCTTTTTGAGTAAGGGTTTAATTACAGCCGTTTTAAAAGCCTGCGGTACATGGCCTAAAGTTAATGAAGAATTGATTATATGAAGAATAAAGTTACCAGTAAGTGGGAAGACTTCTTTAAATAACCTGGTAGGAATAGGGTCTAAAAGACAAGTTGAAGGTTTGGATGAGGAAACTATTTTGTCTAACTCACAAAGGTCGATTGGAGTAAACTCATCAAGACAGACATCAATTGAAGGAGTTGTAGTAGTTACAGTGTTTAAGTTAACTGTGGGAAGAATCTGATTGATTTTATCTCTGATGGATGAAATTTTATTATTGAAAAAGTTCATAAAGTCCTGACTAGTAAGCTCTAAGGGAACGCTAGGATTGACAGAGTCCTGACTCTTTGTCAACCTGGCTACAGTGCTGAAAAGAAACCTGGGATTATTCTTGTTCTCTTCTATTAATGCAGAATAATAACTCCTTCTAGCTTTTCTAAGAGATTTTTATAAATTAAAAGATGATTTCTCCAAGCTAAATAGATTTCATCTAAATTAGTGGAGCGCCATTTTCTTTCTAATTGACGAGTCTTCTGTTTTAAGCTACGAGTTTCTGTGTTGAACCAAGGAGTTAGAAATTTCTGATTAGACTTTTTCTTTTTTAAGGGGGCCACCAAGTCTAGAGTCTGATGCAGAGAAGCTGTAACACTATCCACCATGTTATCAATTACAGAAGGAGCAAGCTGTCTATAGCTTATTTCCGTTGTGTTGACACATGGCATAGAGGAAACAATCTGCATAAATTTGGTAACAGCATCATCTGAGAGGCATCTACTGTAATAATGTTTTTCTTTAGGAGCCAAATAGTCAGAAATAGTAAAATCAAAGGTTAACAGACAATGGTCTGACAGTACAGGGTTATGAGGAGACACTACAAGATTTCCTATTTCTATGCCATATGTCGGAACAAGGTCCAATGTATGGTGGAGGTAATGAGTAGTATTTCCTACTTTCTGAGAAAACCCAATCGAGTCTAATATTGAATTAAATGCCACATTAAGACAGTCACTATCTACATCCACATGTATATTAAAGTCCCCGACTATAATTATTCTGTCAGATTTCAGCACTAAATCAGCTGAGAAATCAGCAAATTCGGATAAAAATTCTGAGTAGGTTGATGGGGGATGATAAACTATGGCAAATAAAATTGGGTTTAACCTAAAATTGCTAAAGTGCCCAATACTGAGGACCAGGCCCTCAAAGGAATTATAACATGTTTTTTGCTTTACAGTAACTAGTAATTTGGAATGGTAAATTGTTGCTACTCCTCCTCCATGACCAGAACTTCTGGGATTTTGACAGTTTAACCCCTTGCACTCCGGTCAATTTCCCTAAAAACGCCAAAAATTAACGTGCCCAAATTAAATCAAAAGCTGTTCTTCAACCCTTTGCAGCATCTTCATGGGGTTGGTCTCATTTAAAAGAAAACACTTTGAATTTTTTGGCAAAACAGTCACAATCTCTCTAAGTGCTCCGGCCACTGAGTTACAGTCATCTAAACATAGTGAACTTGAAGAAAATAAATTTGGCCTGGGTGTTTTTTTGGATACAAATGCTTGCAAATAACACACAGCTTCAGATCTGGGCTGGAAAATGCAACAGAAATGTAGAACCAAGTGTTATCCAGCTGAGGTCCAAATTTTGTAACAATACCACAAAAAATGAATATATTACACAGCTTTTTACTCAGGTAGTTCCCAGGCGTTTTGGAACTGTGCCAAATTGTGCCAAATGGCACAGTTTGGAAAAACGTCAGTAACTTTTGAATGCTTCAATGTAGAAGCTTCATTTTGGGCTCTAATGAAAGGTCACACTCAGGGCTGTGTCTGTGTGTGTGTGTGTGTGGGGGGGGGGGGGTTGTCCCCCCCCCTCGCTACAGAGGATGGACATCGGCCATCGCTACACAACGGATTAGCCTCGTGGCGATGTGGGACAGCAGCGCAGTCACCATGGCTCCCCCCCCCTTGCTACAGAAGAATAGCGGAGGGGGGGCGGCGTTCACGGTCTGGACGCGGCGAACAACCCCTTGTACCGCGGCGCACGAACTTCAGACTTCGTGCGCCGCACAGTTATAATATACCGATCGGTCAAAAGTCATTTTGGATTACAATTTTCAGGGATAAGAAAATAATTTAGCTTATAACACCTTACCTTTTCACGGCAGCGTCCTGGCGAACTCCTCTTCCTCACTGTCAGACGAACGCGACGCTGGTCCGCTCGTGGTTCTGGTCTCGCGACCCGATCAAAACATAATTCCATTATTGCGGTTTTGTGCTTCCATGATTGCGGTTTTTGGCGAACGATTTTTCAAAACAAATAACAGTAGTAATTAAAAAAAGACTGGCGAACTCGTGTGTGTCACTCAGCCTTCGTCGTCAGCCTCCGTCGGTCTATGATGACCATGCAAGAAATCTACTCTGCTGGAACAAAAACAAAATAAGCACCGCCTGTGGCCGAACATGCCGATGCGCGAATGGCACTCCCTGTCACACAGGTTGCATTTGTGGGTGGTCTCCGTGCTGCTGGGTCTGTGGGGTTCTTCCTGTGGGTCCTTTTTTGATCGGCTGCAGCAGTCAGTCTTCACCCAGCCTTAAAAAAAAAACCAGCTCGCGAACTTCTCTGCTTCAATTGGCTCACTGCATTCACAGATTTGGTAGGCGGGTCCTCCTTGCTAGGTTTTCAGTCATTGGTTCTTCAAGGTTTCAGAAACCCAATTCAAGGCTCTTATTAGTCGAATGAGAGGTCAATCAGATGAACTAATCTGTTCGCGGCTGTGTCTGCAGCTTTTATTTTCAGTGCGCGCTTGGACGCCATCACCACCTACATCAACATCTCCATCATGCGTCCTAGAGCGCACGAGGGTGCTCTTGTGCGCCCTCGTGCGCTCTAGGACACAGAGACTTGCCCGTCCGCGGTACAACGGAGTGCAAGAGGTTAAATAACCAGAGGGAGTTGATTCATTTAAACCAACATAATCGTCTTGCCCTAACCAAGTCTCTGTAAGGGATATTAAATCAATCTGATTATCAATTAACAGATCATGGACTAACAGAGACTTGGGAGTTAGAGACCTAATATTTAATAAACCACATTTAATTTTTAAATTAGGAGTAGGAACAGAGGCCAAATCATTCAATTTAGAGGCTTTATGTTTAATTTGAGTTTTACCAATATTTTGCTTAATCACTTTGGGACGCTTATATATCATATTTTTATTTACTTTGGAGGGAGCAGACAATGATTCTCTGATGGGGAAGACAGGGGCTAAGTTGAGGGGTGGCGGATGAAGAGGAGCTGCAGAGAGGCGTGTAAGACTGCGACTCTGCTTCCTGGTCCCAACTCTGAGTAGTCAAGGTTTTGGAAATTTGGATAAAAAAGATGCCAGATTGTTAGATAAATGAGAAGCATCATCCAAAGTGGGATGAATGCTGTCTCGTCTCATAAGACCAGGTTTTCCCCAAAATGAGCTCCAATTGTCAATGTAGCCCACGTCATTTGCAGGACACCACACAGACAGCCAGCGGTTTAAGGATGACGAGCGGCTAAACATGTCATCACTGGTCAGATTGGGGAGGGGCCCAGAGAATACTACAGTGGCAGACATCATTTTTGCAAAGTCACACACCGATTCTACTTTAAGTTTCGTGACTTCCGACTGCCGGAGACGGATGTCATTAATGCCAGCGTGAATAACAATTGTGGAGTATTTACAGTTACTTTTAGCCAGCATTTTCAAATTTGACTCGATGTCACCTGCTCTGGCCCCAGGAATGCATTTGACTATGGCCGCTGGAGTCTCTAGGTTCACATTTCTGACTACAGAGTCGCCAATGATCAGAGTTTTTTCCTCAGCGGGTGTGTCGCTGAGCGGGGAAAAACGATTAGAAACGTGAACAGGTTGGAGGTGTACCGGGGCTTTGCGACTAGGCTTCCTTCTCACCATCACCCGCCCAGTCTCCTCGCTGCTGAGGAGAGCCGGAGGACCGCTAACAGGGTTAGCTATGCTAGCTAGCTCCGCTGCAGCTAACTGGCGTCCGTCAAGAGTAACTGGCGCAGACGGTGTTTCAATGCAGCGGAGCCGGGATTCCAAATCAGACAACCTCGCCTCGAGCGCCTCAAAAAGACAACATTTATTACATTTACCGTTATCACTAAAAGAGGCAGAGGTGTAGCTAAACATCTGACAGAGAGAGCACACCAGAGGAGGAGAGGAAGGAGAGCTAGTAGCCATCGCTAGTGGCTAACCCAAAAGCTCAGGAGAGTGAGGAGAGCAAACCACACAGACAGACAGCAAAACAGGAAGTGACGATACGTTACCACAAGGAAGTGACGATCCACAGCGCATTATCTTAACATTCTTAACATTCTGCAAAAACTCTAGCTATGTAAAATGCATTGCTGACAAAGGCAATCTAAACATTTGGATATTTCATAATATGCTTGTGGGTCTAGGCAGGCAACATTTACAAGTCATACTGTTCAATTCCACTTTTTTTGTCCAGTCAGATTTGCCTGCCACTATATATCACATTCATGATTATTAGTGACTCTAACCTGACTAAAATGAACATTTCTGTCCTCTGAAACAGCTTGCATGCATGCCACATCATGCATGCAGGCTGTGTTGTTAATCTTGCATTCATGCATGCATCATTAACAACAAAAACGCCATATTTGTAAGGCCACTTATTCTTTAAACTGAGAAAATAGATTAAGACTGCAAGTAGTTAGTTGTATATCATGAGTTCCTGTTATAATACACCAGATTTTGGACCCAAAAGGAGGGCACAACACACCTACAGCCAGATGAGGCAAGAGGTGTTCATTTAATGGCTTTTTAATATTTACTGCGCACTGCGTAGGAGAGGAGTAACCTGTGGAAGACAGAGAGCAGGATGAATGGCCAGAATAATAGGTAAGGATATTAATTGAGTTAATATGCCAGGAACAACAACGACCAACACAGAGGAGGTGAAGGAAGAGTTCTACAGTGATTTACGTGAGACTATCAGGCGTGTACCGACTGATGACAGGTTGATACTTGTTGGAGATTTTAATGCCAGAGTTGGTTCGGACACTGAGAAATGGAAAGGAGTGCTAGGCAGTCATGGAGTAGGCAAGTGCAATGCTAATGGAGAACCTTCTATTTGCACTATGTTCAGAGTACAACCTTGTGATAACCAACACTCTATTTAAGCACAAAGACACACACAAGAAGACATGGATGCACCCAAGATCCAAGCACTGGCACTTATTAGACTACATCATAGTCAGGCAGAGAGACATAAGGGATGTATTGGACACCAGAGCAATGAGAGGCGCGGACTGTGGTACTGATCATGTTATGCTGAGATCTAGATTAAGGATTTGCAGACAAAAACAGCACTGCAAGATGGGTGCAAAGCCACCACAGAAGCTAAACACTAGTGCACTGAAAGGCCAAAAGAAGCAGGAAGAACTTAGATAGATAGATAGTTTATTTCGAACACAAAAAATATAACAAAAAACAAGCAAATAGCAAATGCAATAAAGTTACAGTATACACTGTTCGAAAGGGAGAAGGAAGAAGTGAACACTTATTAATTCCAACTCCTCTTTTCCATCGATACACCCATGTGAATTTTATACAAATTACTACCTTTAATACCCCAAGTAAACAATTTACTGTATTTTTTACAGATCAACATTAACACCTGTCCATTCTAACATACAATGAAGTCTATATTTCAAAACCAGTCTCAAACGACACAGATACACACAGTGCTGTCCCACCCAACTTACACAGGAAATGGATGAAAACTTGAAAGACTGGGACAGCAACAACTTAGAGAATGACATAGAAGAGAAATGGGCAACAATGAAAGATACGGTGCATCAGACTGCGAGTGATGTATTAGGCTACCCTGAGAGGAAACATCAAGATTGGTTTGATGAGCATGATGAACACCTGAAGAAACTACTAGAAGCAAGGAATACAGCTAGGCAGGAAAACCTACAGTGTAACACAAGGTCGAAGAAGAAGAAATACTCAAAGGCTCAGTGAGCTACAGAAGTACACCAGAGAGATGAAGTCCAACTGGTGGGATGAAAAAGCGGAGAAACTTCAAACTGCAGCAGACAGGAAGGACATGAAAACATTCTTCACAGGTTTGAGAGAAATCTACGGCCCTAAACCAAGAGGATTGATCCAACTAAAGGCTATGGATGGTGAAACAGTTTTGCAGGAGAAAGACAAGATCCTGGACAGATTTGCAGACCACTTTGACCAACTACTAAACACCCCGGAGATCTCACTGAAGAGGCTAAAGAAGCTCTAGTGCATCGACCAGCTGTATCAAGTCTGGATGAACCACCAAATTTTGATGAACTAATGGCAGCTATCAGGACAACACAGGATGGTAAAGCTTCAAGAAGGGATGGGATTCCAGCAGAAGGGTGGAAATTTGGTGGTGTTCAGCTGACCAACTGCCTGCACAAGCTCATCCAAAAGATATGGGATGCCCAGAAAGTACCTCAAGACTGGAAGGATGCAAGTATTGTGCCTTTGTTCAAGAAAGGTGACAGGAAAGATTGTGGAAATTACCGAGGTATATCACTGCTAGCCACTGTTGGTAAGATTCTCTCACGTGTACTACTTAACAGACTCAGTGAACACATCTCGCAGAATGTACTACCGGAAACCCATTGCGGCTTTAGAAGTGGGAGAAGCACAATGGACATGATTTTCTGCTTGAAACAGGTTCAAGAAAAGTGTATCGAACAGAACATGCTGCTTTATGTAGTCTTCAGTAAAGCCTTTGATACTGTTTCGCGACAAGGACTTTGGCAGGTACTCAAGAAATATGGTTGTACAGAGAAGTTTGTCAGCCTGATCGAGGCACTCCATACAGGTATGCAAGCAAACGTGGCAATGAGTGGTTCAGTATCTAAAGACTTTTCAGTAAGCAACGGGGTGAAACAAGGGTGTGTGCTGGCACCTACACTCTTCTCGCTATATCTGGCAGCCATGCTTGAGGTGGCCTTCAAAGACACTTTGGATTGAAATTGACATGACAATAGTGAAAAAAGTAATTGAAGGAATTATTAAGCCACTCACCCACATCCGTAACCTGTCATTTCAAACTGGTACATTTCCAGACAAAATGAAAATAGCAAAAGTAATACCTCTATACAAAACAGGAGACAGTCATTGCTTCACAAATTACAGGCCAGTCTCTTTACTCTCACAATTCTCCAAAATACTTGAAAAAAATCTTCACTAAGAGACTGGATGATTTCATTGAAAAACACAACCTCCTTACAGATAGCCAGTATGGTTTTAGAGCAGATAAATCTACATCTTTGGCACTGATCGAACTTATAGAAAAAATTACTAGTTGTATAGATAAAAAAAAAAAAGGTTGCTGTAGGAGTATTTATAGATTTAAAGAAAGCTTTTGACACCATTGACCACAGAATACTACTAAGGAAACTGGAAAAGTATGGGATAAGAGGGGTAGGACTGAGTTGGGTGGAAACTTATTTAAGTAACAGACAATTTGTACAAATTGGTGAGCACAAATCACCCTTCATGGACATCATTTGTGGTGTGCCCCAGGGGTCAGTTTTGGGACCCAAACTCTTTATTTTGTATATAAATGACATATGCCAAGTATCAAAAATTCTGAAGTTTATTTTGTTTGCGGATGACACAAATATCCTTTGCACTGGTGAGAATTTGCAGCAGGTTTTAGAGGTGGTCACAGCTGAAATGAAAAAGTTAACGCAGTGGTTCAACAAAAATAAATTATCTCTAAATCTAAAAAAAACAAAGATTATGTTGTTTGGAAATTATAAAATAAATCATGAAATAATGGTAACGATAGATGATACCAGAATAGAAACAGTACAGGAAAATAAGTTTCTGGGGGTGACGCTAGACAATAAAATCTGCTGGAAACCTCACATCAGTCACATCTGGGCCAAGTTAGCAAAATGTACAGTGGGGTAAAGAAGTATTTAGTCAGCCACCAATTGTGCAAGTTCTCCCACTTAAAAGATGAGAGAGGTCTCCAATTTTCATCATAGGTATACCTCAACTATGAGAGACAAAATGAGGAAAAAAAATCCAGAAAATCACATTGAAGGATTTTTAATGAATTAATTGGTAAATTCCTCGGTAAAATAAGTATTTGATCAATAACAAAAGTTCATCTCAATACTTTGTTATATACCCTTTGTTGGCAATGACAGAGGTCAAACGTTTTCTGTAAGTTATCACAAGGTTTTCACACACTGTTGCTGGTATTTTGGCCCATTCCTCCATGCAGATCTCCTCTAGAGCAGTGATGTTTTGGGGCTGTCGCTGGGCAACACGGACTTTCAACTCCCTCCAAAGATTTTCTACGGGGTTGAGATCTGGAGACTGGCTAGGCCACTCCAGGACCTTGAAATGCTTCTTACAAAGCCACTCCTTCGTTGCCCGGGCGGTGTGTTTGGGATCATTGTCATGCTGAAAGACCCAGCCACATTTCATCTTCAATGCCCTTGCTGATGGAAGGAGGTTTTCACTCAAAATCTCACGATACATGGCCCCATTCATTCTTTCCTTTACACGGATCAGTCGTCCTGGTCCCTTTGCAGAAAAACAGCCCCAAAGTATAATGTTTTCACCCCCATGCTTCACAGTAGGTATGGTGTTCTTTCTCCTCCAAACATGACAAGTTGAGTTTTTACCAAAAAGTTCTATTTTGGTTTCATCTGACCATATGACATTCTCCCAATCCTCTTCTGGATCATCCAAATGCTCTTTAGCAATCTTCAGACGGGCCTGGACATGTACTGGCTTAAGCAGAGGGATACATCTGGCACAGCAGGATTTGAGTCCCTGGCGGCGTAGCGTGTTACTGATGTAGACTTTGTTACTTTGGTCCCAGCTCTCTGCAGGTCATTCACTAGGTCCCCCCATGTGGTTCTGGGCTTTTTGCTCACCATTCTTGTGATCATTTTGACCTCACGGGGTGAGATCTTGCGTGGAACCCCAGATCGAGGGAGATTATCAGTGGTCTTGTATGTCTTCCATTTTCTAATAATTGCTCCCACAGTTTATTTCTTCACACCAAGCTGCTTACCTATTGCAGATTCAGTCTTCCCAGCCTGGTGCAGGTCTACAATTTTGTTTCTGGTGTCCTTTGACAGCTCTTTGGTCTTGGCCATAGTGGAGTTTGGAGTCTGACTGTTTGAGGTTGTGGACAGGTGTCTTTCATACTGATAATGAGTTCAAACAGGTGCCATTAATGCAGGTAACGAGTGGAGGACAGAGGAGCCTCTTAAAGAAGTTGTTACAGGTCTGTGAGAGCCAGAAATCTTGCTTGTTTGTAGGTGACCAAATACTTATTTTACCGAGGAATTTACCAATTAATTCATTAAAAATCCTTCAATGTGATTTTCTGTTTTTTTTTTTCTCATTTTGTCTCTCATAGTTGAGGTATACCTATGATGAAAATTGGAGACCTCGCTCATCTTTTAAGTGGGAGAACTTGCACAATTGGTGGCTGACTAAATACTTTTTTGCCCCACTGTATAGGCATACTGGGGAAGACAAGACACATCTTGGACTATAAATCATTGGTCTTATTGTACAATTCACTGTTTTTACCTTATCTTAACTATTGTGTAGAAGTCTGGGGAAACACCTACAAGACCAACCTACAGTCAATATGCACATTACAAAAAAGAACTATAAGGATAATAAACAATGTAGGATATAGAGACCATACCAATTCGTTGTTTTTAAAGTCACATGTCATAAAGTTCTTCGATTTAGTTAAATTTAAGACAGCACAAGTAATGTACAGGGCAATTAATAATCAACTCCCAACTAATATACAAAAAATATTTAAAAAAAGAGACAATGATCATAATTTGAGAGGAGACTTAAACTTTACAAAACCCAAGATACGAACAACCAAGAAAAGTATGTGCATATCTGTCTGTGGGGTGGATTTGTGGAACAGTCTGGAGCCGGAACTGAAACTATGTACAAACAGAAATCAATTCAAAAAGAGGTATAAACATTATTTGCTGAAAGGATATATGTTAGAAGGGTAGTATTTATATGTACGATTCATTATGTTCACTCTGGGACATTATGGGACACTATGGAATGGTGGGTGGGACAGCACTGTGTATATCTGTGTTGTTTGAGGCTGGTTTTGATGTATGGACATCAATGTATGTTAGGATGGATGGGTGTTAATGTTGATTTGTAAAAAATACAGTAAATTGTTTACTTGGGGTCTTAAAGGTGGTAATTTGTATATAATTCACATGGGTGTATTTATGGAAAAGAGGAGATGGAATTAATAAGTGTTCACTTCTTCCTTCTCCCTTTCGAACAGTGTATACTGTTACTTTATTGCATTTGTCATTTGTTTGTTTTTGTTATACTTTTTTGTTCGAAATAAAGTATCTATCTATCTATCTATCTATCTATGGAGTATACATTCAAACAAGGAAAGAAGCAGACTTGTTTAAAGCCCAACAGTAAGACATCGATAAAGGTAGTAAGACAAATGCTCTTTGCAGACGACAGTGCTCTAGTTGCACACAGCGTGGAAGATATGCAATCTTTAGTGGAGAAATTTGCAAGAGCAGCTAGCCAATTCAGCCTCAAAATCAACATCAAGAAGACGGAGTGCCTTTATCATCCACCAAAGTTCCAGTTATCAACATCACTGCCAGAAGAGATCAGCGTTGGTACAGAGCTATTAGTCAAGTGCAAGACTTTCAAGTACTTAGCGAGTACTGTTTCAGAGAATGCTAGGCTGGAGGATGAACTATCTCTCAGAATGGGAGGAGCGAGTGCTGTGTTTGGAAACTTGAGGGAGAGACTGGAACAATCGACATGTGTCTATCCGTGTGAAATGCAAAGTGTACAGAGCGACAGTACTGGCTACTCTATTGTACGGTGCTGAAACTTGGACTGTCTACAGAGTGCAGGTGAAGAAACTCCACGTGTACATGATGAGACACCTTCGAGCCATAATGAACATCTCATGGAAAGACAATATAACTAATATAGAAGTGTTGAAACAAGCTGGTCTACCATCAATGGAGGACATGCTAATACAGATGAACCTAAGATGGCTCAGACATGTTGAGAGGATGGACCACCAGCGTCTCCTTCGGCAGTTACTCTACTCAGTTATGCGAGGGCAAATGCAATCAGGGTAGACCAAGGCTCAGATTTAAAGACACTGTAAAAAGAAACTTGAAGAAGTTGGACATAGACAAGAGTTCCTGGCAGCAGAAGGCTAAGGACAGAGCTGTGTGGAGGAATCTGATCAGACCTAAATGAAACAATCATTGTTGCCCATTTCAGACTGCTATGATGATGATGAATATGCCAGGAGGGCTTACTTGTACACTGCTGGAAGTAAAAAAAAAAATGGTAATGGTAAATGGCATTCACTTATATAGCGCTTTTATTCTCATCTCTAGATGACCAAAGCGCTTTACAGATCCTGCTATCTACCCATTCACACATACATTCACACACTGATGGCGGAAAGTAGGGGAGGACAAAGGTCTTCAACCTGACAGCCGCAGGCAACAGTGGAATCAGACACTGGTGAGCAGTGTTGGGAGTAACGCGTTACTTTGTAATGTGTTACTCCCACCAAAGTAACTTTACTTTGTAAGTAACATGTTACTGTAACACCACTACTTTTGCAGTAATGTGCTGTGTAACGAAATTACTGGTTAAAAATTCAGTAATGCATTACAGTTACTGAAATTTGATCAGATGTGTTGCTTGTTTTATTAACATTGATAGATATTTTTAGCGCAAATAAATGAATATACAAACTGACCCTACTGTAGCTGAGACATAGCCATCAGTTGACGTGACCCGCTACAGAGAGCTGAGTCTTCATTACTGAGTGCAGGAAAAGATGAAGCTACTTTTTTGTATAAATAGACAGATTAGTTTTCCTTTGTTGCAGTTAAGGACAAAAGCATATTGGTGGGTTGCAAGCTAAAGTGCCAGTTGAGACCTACTGCGATCTTCAGAAGCACCTGAAAACTGCAACAAAGCTCCAACAAAGCTAGTGCTATGTAATGGCTAGCTATGCTAATAACACCGTGTTAGTGGATCTATGCTATCTGAACAGCCATGGCTGGATGTAAAGTGGAAATACTCTTGTCTCAACAGCCACAACTGGATTTCAAGCACAGATATGCATCTGGACAGTTTGTGACCCAGCAAGAATTAAACTGACTGATTGCAAGATACGTTGTTACAGACTGAAGACATGATATAAACAGTGACTTTCCAACAGACAGCTGAGACTGTGATCCACTGAAGTTAAAACACATTTATTTGCTACCTGGATAAAGATTATTCAAAAATGGATTTTGATCTCCAAAAGGAATTTGAGGGACTGAATCATGTCTCTGTTACAGCAGAGATTTGGACTGTGGATAGTGGACATTTTCTTTGGATCACTTTACATCGGATTAAACACAGACAACTTTATGCAGTGTTGCCAATTCTCACTCCAAAATGAGGAAATTACTGGCAATTTCGTCTTGATTTTCTTCAGATTTTTCCCACAGTAAGCGCTCTCAAGGCAGGATAAAGCAGACTGAACATGTTCTAAAAGCTCTGTCTGAAATGGTCTTTCAGCCTGACATTAATAAGCCCGTAATGTAATCCATTAATTAAATTAGCTTGCTATGTGTGCAAGACGATTTAAGTATGCATTTAAAAGTAACGTGGAAGTTACTTTTCCAAGTAACAAGTTACTTTAATCATGCAGTAATTGGTAAAGTTGTGGAGGAAAAATAAGATCAGGCGAGATGCGGTGAGCTGGAAGGTTGCAGAGTTTTATTTTCCTCCAACATCATGAGACGCACTTGTAGTGCTGTGCGCTACAGTGCTGTGCTGTGTTGTGTTGCCCAGTCTGTGCTGTGTGCTGCTGTTTTATATGTTATACAAACAGAGAGAATGCATGGCACATTAGCATATTGATATACAGTACATATCAGTCAATACATATAATTAGCCTGACCCTGGCGCCCGGACGTCCTCTCCTTAATCCGGGGATGTATAAACAATAGTCCATTGTTCTGGTTGTCCCCCCAGGGGTTCTCTGTCCGTATGCAATCCCTGCTGAGTGTGAATAGTATCAGTCTCCATTGTGCTGGGTCACCACACGGCTCCCCCCAGAACGCTCAAAAGGAACTGTGACACCCCCCCGCCCCCCCGTCGTTTGGGCTCCAGCGCCGGTAGAACTGTGGGAGAACATGTCAGTCCCAGTCCGTGGGGGGGATGGGGGAGGGGTGGAAACAGACAGTGTGCTCCGCTCTGGGTTCCAGCACGTTGAATGGCCGTGGATCGTGGGCGCGTGGGCTGGTGTGCGTCGTGTGTAATGGAACCAGACAGCGATTGGCTGGCTTTAAGGAGTGAGGTGTGGGAAGAGCGCTGTGGAGGAGGAGGGGGAAGGGGGTGGGAGTAAGTGAGTGCCGGCTCAGGACATCAAAGGTGTCTGGGCCACGCAAAAATTGCAAGTGGATCCGCAATGGTGAGGGACTTTCCCGGTAAACCTGGCGGAGATCCACAGCGGCTGTGGGGAAAAAAAAAAAATTAAGTCTCTGACTCGTTTCACGGCTCGATCCAGTGAGGATGTGGGGAAGACGATCGGCCAAATTCCCCGAGGATTCGTAGCTGCTGTGAAACAACTGCAGCTGTGTGAGGGACCTTGCGGTTTGGCTTTTAGGTGCAGGAGCAGCCCTAAAGCCATCGGGGACAGCAATTGGCTAAATTCCCCCTATGCGCCATGGCTGAGAAACCCTTACAAAGTCCTGTGTGTGGGCTGCATGTCTGCTTCATGTGTGTGAGCAGCCCTGAAGGTTCTGAGGGTGGCGATCGGCCATTTTTCTCGGGCATGTGCAGCGGCGGAGGACGCTTTATCGGTCTGTGGAGCCAGCTTGACCCTGTGCGTGGCGCGAGTGTGGCGCAATGACCACTTAACTGGCAGTTGCGCTGTCCTCGTAATCCTGCGGTGTGCGTGCGGGGCTTCTGTGCGCGGGAGGTCTGCTGTCGTGTTAGTCAGGGTCGGGGAGCTTGGTGGAAATCAGCGCAGTCGGCATCGATGATTTCCCCGTTCAGGCTGCTTCCTTCATTCCGCTCATGTCACGGTTCATGGTGCATGTCGGTCCAAGTGCTGCCCGCTCCGGGGGCGTGCGCTCCGGTGAGGATGAAGAGGTTGCAGGCGTTCTCTGGTCCTCTGCTGTACACAGCACAGTGAGAAGGAGCAGATGGTCATTCTCTCTCGTCAGGTCACCAGTGTGGAGGGATATGATCAGGCGAGGGGCGCACCATGACGCGTGTTGGTGCTTCCTGTCCGGGTCATCTCCGAAGTGTTCGCCTCGTGTTCCATTCTTCGTCGAGGGTCACCAGTGTGGAGGACAAATACGTTCAGGCGAGATGCGGCGAGCTGGAAGGTTGCAGAGTTTTATTTTCCTCCAACATCATGAGACGCACTTGTAGCGCTGTGCTGTGTCGTGTTGCCCAGTCTGTGCTGTGTGCTGCTGTTTTATATGTTATACAAACAGAGAGAATGTATGGCACATTAGCATATTGATATACATATCAGTCAATACATATAATTAGCCTGACCCTGGTGCCCGGACGTCCTCTCCTTAACCCCTTGCACTCTGGTCAATTTCCCTAAAAACGCCTAAAAATAACATACCCAAAGTAAATCAAAAGCTGTTCTTCAACCCTTTGTAGCATCTTCATGGGGTTGGTCTCATTTAAAAGAAAACACTTTGAATTTTTTTGCAAAACAGTCAGAATCTCTCTAAGTGCTCCTGCCACTGAGTAACAGTCATCTAAACATACTGAACTTGAAGAAAATAAAGTTTGCCTGGGTGTTTTTTTTTTTAGATACAAATGCTTGCAAATAACACACAGCTGTCAGATACTGGCTGGAAAATGCAACAGAAATGTAGAACCAAGTGTTATCCAGCTGAGGTCAAAATTTTGTAACAATATCACAAAAAATGAATATATTACACAGCTTTTTTGTCAGGTTGTTCCCAGGCGTTTTTGAACTGTGCCAAATTGTGCCAAATGGCACAGTTTGGAAAAACGTCTATAACTTTTGAATGATTCAACATAGAAGCTTGATCTTGGGCTCTAATGAAAGGTGACACTCAGGGCTGTGTGTGTGTGTGGGGGGGTTGTTTATTCATTCATAAATGAATGAATGAACAAACAAGCCCCCCACACACAAAGAAGTGTGCCACGTAAAAAATGTGTGGCCTTTTTTTTTACAAGAAAAAATAACCTAGTGCAATAAAAATTATACTAAAATATCTGCAATGTAGAGCATAATAACCCCCCCCCCCGCTACAGAGGAGCTCGGCGCACAAAAAACGGTCCCTCAATGGTCCGTCATGTGGTGATGATGCACCGTTGTAATTACCGATCGGTCAAAAGTTATTTTTATTACTATGTTCAGTGATAAAGAATAATTTAGCTTATAACACTTACTTGTCCACAACAGCAGTGTCATTGGCGAACATCTGTTCCTCATTGTCAAACGAACATGAAGCTGGTCCGCTTGTTACGACTCGTGACTCTGGTCACGCGACCCGGTCAAACCATGATTCCATCATTGCGGTTTTGCGCTTCCATGATTGCGGTTTTGGCGAACTATTTTTCAAAACAAATAAGAACAGTAGTAATAAAAAAAGACTGGCGAACGCTACCGTTACACACAGCGGCTTACACAAAACAGATTTTACGCACGGGACGCACGCGTTTCAATCATCGAACTTCTCTGCTTCAATTCGCTCGTTGTATTCGCAGTCGTTGGTAGGCAGGTCCTTCTTTTTTTTTTCCACAATATCTTTATTGAACCTTTTTTTTTTTTTTAACAAACATGATACAAACAATCAAACACTAACACTAAAGTACTACAAAAAAAATGCACTAAAAACACCAACAACCACCAACAAAATCAAATCTTCAACAATGCTCCTCTGTTTAGTCTAGACAATCCAATACATAAGTATACATATTATGTTCACCAGTTTGGAATTTACAAGGTCCACACACATCATTCACCTTCTTCTTCAAGAGTTATGTTTAAATTTTTTACATAATCAATAAAAGGTCTCCATATATTCTCAAACACAATTTCCTTTGATTTCAGTATATATGTTATTCTTTCTAATGGAAGGTTTGTTAACATCTGTCTTAACCACTGAGTCACATCTGGTCTATGAGTCTTTTTCCATAATAGTGCAATACATTTTTTGGCATTAAGCAAACTGAGGTCTATGAATGTTCTTTCACTTTTATTAAAATTATGCTTTTCTGGGTACAGACCCAACAAAAACAGTTTAGGATTCAATATGATTTGTTTTGAGATTATTTTTTCAATTGTTACCCTCACCTCTTCCCAAAACATTCTTATTAATCTACATTCCCATACACAATGAAACAGGGTTCCTTTACTTTCCATGCATTTTGTGCACGTATCTGGTATATTTTTGTTATATCTATTTAACTCCTCCGGTGTAACATACATCCGCATTAACCATTTGAAATGTATCAATTTAAGACGTACATTTATTGATTTAGTTTGAGCTTCTGTACAAGCCAATTCCCATTGTTCCTCTGAAATTTCAGTTTGCAGATCTTCTTTCCAGTAGTTTAATCTTTTCAGTGAATTTTCACTTGAAGATAGTGTCAATGAGTTATAAAACTCTGAAATAATACCCTTTCTTTTACTATCTTTCATCAACATTTTTTCCAAGGATGAGTAAATAGGTCGAGTGAGAGCTTTATTTTGATTTGATCGAATAAAGTTTCTAAGTTGAAGATATTTAAAAAAATGTGTTCTATTGAGATTAAATTTGATCCTCAGCTCTTCAAAAGACATTATGTTTTCTGCACATGGCAAATATAAATCCTGAATCTTTTGTATCCCTTTTAAATTCCACACTTTAAATACAGCGTCCGCTCTCCCTGGTTTAAAATATTGATTACCCCAAATTGGACTAAATTGTGACAATAACTGTGGTTCTTTTAAATAGTTTTTAGCTTCACACCATATTTTGATCATATGCTTTACAAATGGATTTTTTAACTTGTTTTTGTAATTTTTTTGCCGAATCTGAGTATATGAATATGGGAAGAGGTAAAGGTAAATTGTATGATTCCATTTCAGTCCAGTGAGGGAGATCATTTGATGAAAAATAATATGTCATAGACCTCAGTTGTGCCGACCAATAATACAACATAAAATTTGGACATTTCAGACCTCCACGATCAAATGGTAAATATAATAAAGACAGACGTAATCTAGCCCTCCTGTTGTTCCATATAAATTCCACTAACTTTTTTTTAATTCTTGAGAATAAATCTAAAGGTGGTGATAAGGGAATGTATTGAAATAAATAAAGTATTTTAGGTAAAATATTACTTTTAAGTATATTGATTCTCCCGATCATCGACATTGGTAGTGACATCCATCTCTGAGTTAACTCATTGATATCTGACATTAAGGCTTCATAGTTGACACTGGCGACTGATTCTAGCTTAGGCACAATTTGGATTCCTAAATATTTAAACTGATTTACAACTTTGAATTGATTTACCTCAGGGTCTGGGTAATTTCTCTGGGTCTCATTTAGCATTAATATTGAAGATTTAGTTTTATTTATTTTATATCCTGATATTTCCCCCAAAATTCTTTATTAAATTCAACAAGGTTGGAATTGATTTTTTTAGATTCGACATAAACAAAACTATGTCATCGGCGTACAGGGAGATTTTATGTTCTGTTGGTCCAACTTTAATTCCATATATTTGTGAATGTAAACGTATCGCTATCGCTAAAGGTTCAATTGCCATAGTAAACAGTAAAGGTGAAAGTGGACAGCCTTGTCGACATCCTCTATTGATTTTTATTGATTTTGAAATATTGTTATTTGTTAGGATTTCTGCTGTAGCATTATTGTATATTATCTGAACCCATTTTATGAAATTATTTCCAAGTCCAAACCTTTGTAAGACTTCAAAAAGAAAGGGCCATTCAACTCTATCAAAGGCCTTTTCGGCGTCCAGTGATAGGAGAGCTGTATCCGGTGCTTCTTTATTAAAATAAATAATATTAAATAGTCTTCTTACATTATGGAAGCCTTGTCTTCCCTTTATAAAGCCATTCTGATCTCGATTAATAATATTTGGTAAAATTTCTTGTATTCGTCTTGCTAAAATTTTACAGATTATCTTAAGGTCGGCATTTAATAGGCTTATTGGTCTCATATTTTCACATTTATTAGAGGGCTTACCTGGTTTTGGCAGCAGTATAATTAAGGCATTATTCATGTATGATGGTAAATTATTATTTTGAAATGCTTCTAAAACCATTTCCAATAAAGGTTTTATTAATTTATTCTTAAATTTTTTATAAAGGTCAACTGGAAGACCATCTGGTCCTGCACTTTTTCCTGATTTCATATTATCAATGGCTAGCCCAACTTCTTCTTGACTAATTTTAGACTCCAATATCTCCCTGTTTTCATTTGGAATACACGGTATAGATAGTTCGTTCAAAAACCCATTTAGTTTTGTTAAATCAGATTCATTTTTTGTATCATATAATTTTTCATAGTAATCTCTAAAGGCTCTGTTAATTTCTAAAGGATCTATAACTACCTGTCCGTTACTTATAATACTGGTAATTGGTGTTTTAATTTCTAATTGTTTAATCTGCCATGCCAATAATTTTCCTGATTTTTCACCTTGTTCATAAAAAGATTGTTTCAATCTTAGAAGACTCGAGGCAGCTCTATTCGCTGATTTTTTGTCATATTCAGCTCTCAAAATCAGTAATTCATTCTCCAACCTTGGATCACTTCCTGCATACACTTTTTCCTGAAGACTTTTTATTTTATGAGGCAGGTCCTTCTTGCTAGGTTTTCAGTCATTGGTTCATCAAGGTTTCAGAAACCCAATTCAAGGCTCTTATTAGTCGAATGAGAGGTCAATCAAATCTAAACCAATCAAAACACTCCTTTGGCTTTCTGTTCGCGGCTGTGTCTGTACTGGAAGAATGGAAATGCAGCTTTTTTTTTTCAGTGCGCACTGAGACACACTAGGACGCAGAGACGTGGCCGCCCGCGGTATCCCGGAGTCCAAGAGGTTAATCCAGGGATGTATAAACAATAGTCCATTGTTCTGGTTGTCCCTCCAGGGATTCTCTGTCCGTATGCAATCCCTGCTGAGCGTGAATAGTATCAGTCTGCATTGTGCTGGGTCACCACAAAGTAACTTATTAGCTTGCCCAACACTTCTGGTGAGTAGCAATTGGGTTTTAGCGGCACAGTCACTTTGGAGGACTGACATCTGGAGGACTGTTTGACATCCATTTAAGCAAAAAGCCAGATAATTCCTGAGACACAGGGGTTAGTGTAATATCTACAATGTATAGGATTATTTGGGGGCTTCTCAAGAAGTGGAGGTCCACAGGGAGCCCAGGGAGAGGCAGCATGAGGAAATGAGAGGTCCTGAGGAGCACAGCTTTAGAGGTTGTAATATTACCTAATGGCTTACTTGATGGTTAGGAGGCAGCAAGGAGCTCTACACGATCCCAAGCCTTTAAGTGATTTGATCCTTGTAGATATGCCATCCAGCAATCAGCTGAGAGTAGGAAACCACCAGCTGCACCTGATCACCTGACAAAGAGATGACGACACAGCCAAAGAGTAGAATGTGTCAAGATAATAATGCACTCACCCAAAATCATCACAGTTCCTCAAGAAGTATGGAAGACGTTGGTACCCCTCTGTTAATGAAAGAAAAACACACAGTGGTCACAGAAATAACTTGAATCTGACAAAAGTGGTAATAAATAAAAATTCTATGAAAATTAACCAATGAAAATCAGACAATGCTTTTGAATTGTGGTTCAACAGAATTACTTTAAAAAGCAAACTCATGAAACAGGCCTGGACAAAAATGATGGTACCCCTAGAAAAGATTGAAAATAATGTGATCATAGGGACATGTTCAACCAAGATGTGTCCTCTAATTAACATCACAGGTGTCTACAAACTTGTAATCAGTCAGTCGGCCTATTTAAAGGGTGACAAGTAGTCACTGTGCTGTTTGTTGACGTGGTGTGTACCACACTAAACATGGACCAGAGGAAGCAAAAGAGAGAGTTACTGTATCTCAGGAGATTAGAAAGAAAATTATAGACGAGCATGTTAAAGGTAAAGGCTATAAGACCATCTCCAAACAGCTTGATGTTCCTGTAACTACAGTTGCACATATTATTCAGAAATTTAAGATCCACGGGACTGTAGCCAACCTCCCTGGATGTGGCTGCAGGAGGAGACGGATAATACGAATGGTAACAAAAGAGCCCAGAACAATCTCTAAACACATTCATGGTGAACTCCAAGGTCAAGATACATCAGTGTCAGATCGCACCATCTGTTGTTGTTTGAGCCAAAGTGGACTTCATGGGAGATGACCAAGGAGGACACCACTGTTGAAAACAAATCATAAAAAAGCCAGACTGGAATTTGCCAAACTGCATGTTAACAAGCCACAAAGCTTCTGGGAGAATGTCCTATGGACAGACGAGACAAAACTGGAACTTTTTGGCAAGGCACATCAGCTCTATGTTCACAGACGCAAAAATGAAGCGTACCAAGAAAAGAACAGTCCCTACTGTGAAACATGGAGGAGGTTCTGTTATGTTCTGGAGCTGCTTTGCTGCATCTGGCACAGGGTGTCTTGAATGTGTACAGGGTACAATGAAATCTCAAGACTATCAAGGTATTCTAGAGAGAAATGTGCTGCCCAGTGTCAGACAGCTTGGTCTCAGTCGCAGGTCATGAGTCTTGCAACAGGATAATGACCCAAAACACACAGCTAAAAACACCCAAGAATGGCTAAGAGCAAAACATTGGACTATTCTAAAATGGCCTTCTATGAGCCCTGATCTAAATCCTATTGAACATCTGTGGAAGGAGCTGAAACATGCCATCTGGAGAAGGCACCCTTCAAACCTGAGACAAATGGAGCAGTTTGCTCATGAGGAGTGGGCCAAAATAACTGCTGAGAGGTGCAGAAGTCTCATTGACAGTTACAGAAATTGTTTGATTGCAGTGATTGCCTCAAAAGGTTGTGCAAGAAAATATTAAGTTAAGGGTACCATCATTTTTGTCCAGGCCTGTTTCATGAGTTTGTTTTTTAAAATAATTCAAAAGCATTGTCTGCTTTTCATTGGTTAATTTTCGTAGACTTTTTATTTATTACCACTTTTGTCAGATTCAAGTTATTTCTGTGACCATTGTGTGTTTTTCTTTCATTAACAGAGGGGTACCAACAATTTTGTCCACGTGTGTAGCAGTATGATTAACTGACTGGTAACATCAGTACCCTACACTGTGTAGGCTACACATGCCTAAAAATTCACAAGATTTCTGATCTGACCAATCTCCTCATATGACCACATATTGGATATATATGATCTAAGAACACATACAAAACTGATTGCTATCAAGTCATAATACTCTAAACATATATACAAGATGACATGTAAAATCACATAAGGATTATCATATTCAGTCTGTGTTGTTGCTTCGATTTTTGTCACGTTTTGTCTTAGCTTTGTTCTGAATTGTAACCGCTCTTGTTTTTCTTTTGAATTCTTGGATGTAATATGGGTGGGCAATATAAGCTGCGGCTCCAGCCATCACCCATTTCGGATAACTTATGTTGAACTGTATAATCAGAGGAGTTATTGTTTAATTTGTTCTTGTAAGATGTTTTTTTTTTCTTTCCCCATTGTTATATTATTCTGTTCCTTTTTTTTAAATCTTTACTTTTATCTAGCCGAAATAAAGATTCATTCATTCATTAAAAAAATAATGATCAGATTTGTGGGTTTAGTCAGCCCTAAAAAATAATTACATTTAAAAAAAAAAAAAGATTAATCTCATATTAGGATAAAGTGTAGAGGGTAAAAGGGAAAGGATTTGGAGGCGAGGCACGAGCGTAGATCAACACAGAATCTTTATTGACCCTCTAACATATGTACAGCCTATGGACCCCAGCGTGGCCTGCTAGGGCCAAGTCATGTAGAAGAGACTAGCAGCCTCCCCAGTCACTGCGTTCTTCTTTATATAACTTTATTACCTCGCATAGAGACTGGGGCTGGCGCATTATGCTTGGGTCTGAACAAAGACAATGTGTGGCACGATTATCATATCACATGTTACATTGATCACATACATTCGCCTCCCTGCGCTACATGCTACAGCATGGAGCAGCAGGGGGCAAAGGCGCCTCATAGTCTGGTCTAATTACCCCACTGGGGGGCTACCCCCTTCTGTCCATTGTTCAGCCCCTCTTCCTGGTTCTGGGTGTGAGAGAATGTCCACCCGCAGTGTCTCGTGTCACCACAAAAGAAATGGATTTGGATTTGGGTTGCTTTCAGGTGTTAATCAGAACGTAGTCTAAGCTGCAACATTAAATATCTTACCTATTTGAAAGCATAGTTATCCTGTTTTGATTCAGAATATAATCAATATACTGTTTTAATATTACTTCATATTATTTAGGATTAGCCTATTCAATCCACCTTTATTTATAAAGCACTTTAAAAACAACCACAGCTGACACAAAGTGCTGTACATAAAAACATAAGACATAAAAACAATAAAATACAACTAAAAAATACTATTATACTACTATTACTATTATAATACTATTATATTGACGATGATAAATTCTTACTCTTAAGTATATTTGGTGACTCCTACTAGCAGTTGAATAATTGATCTAATTAATAATATCATAAGGTAATTGTCTGAATGCATTTTCTTGCTACTCTACCAACCTCTGGTCATTCCTGCATTAGTCATCAAAGTGTGCAGTGATATTGTAAATTGCTGAATTGAGAGACCAAAGTTTGAGCTGCAGAGAAGCGAACTCTGGCTGTGTTTACATGCCTGAAGGACTGTTGGAAGGATGTCTTGTAAGAGACGTCTGGTATGTCAGAAATCCTTATATGGTGTCAAAGCAGCAGTCAGGTCATTCAGGGTACAATTCTTAAAAGTCACACAACACAAACTTTACCAGGTCAGTGTTATCTATATTAATAGTATGACTATACAGATGGATAGAGAATTTCTATTAAGGCTGTCCTTCTGACTTTCAGGAGTAAAATTGACACCCATTTTCAAAAATTAACTACAATTAATTGCAGTTAAGTTGGGGGGAGTGAGCATGCATAGGCACAATAGCTACACATAAACATTTTTTTCTTCAACACACACTTTTTGATGTGTTGATAATAAATGCTAAAAGAATGACAATATCAGTAGTAAGCCAACTATATAAATTGTGTGGGAAAATATCAAAGTAATAAAGTCACCAAGCTTGCAACTAGTTGGAAATTTAAAAAACAAACAAAAAAAAAAAAAACCCAGGAAACAAATCCAAAAATTTGTGACAATTTTCACTTGGAATCATACTGAACTTGCAACTGGGGACACATTTGCATTTATGCAACAATTAGTTCTGACCGAGCAATTTGATTGGACAACAGGGATTCCAGGAGTTATTATATTCCACGATAATTGCCCTCCAACGTTTCACTGGATATGTATCACTCCGCTTCAAAGGCGTTCTAGTAACTGTTAATTACTAGCAGTAGGTCAAGTCTGCGGACTTGAGAATTGCAATACTGTGTTGGATACCTTAATTTCCACAGTGAGGCACTGTTTGAAAAGAATTATACATCTGTGACCCGGATGTCGGGTGGGACTTTGTTAACAAAGTCTGCTGTATAAACATCATTAAGCTACAGTATCTCACAAAAGTGGGTACACCCCTCACATTTTTGTAAATATTTTATTATATATTTTCATGGAACAACACTGAAGATATGACACTTTGACACAATGTAAAGTAGTCAGTGTACAGCTTGTGTAACAGTGTAAATTTGCTGTCCCCTCAAAATAACACACAGCCATTAATGTCTAAACCGCTGGCAACAAAAGTGAGTACACCCCTAAGTGAAAATGTCCAAATTGTGCCCAATTAGCCATTTTCCCTCCCCGGTGTCATGTGACTCATTAGTGTTACAAGGTCTCAGGTGTGAATGGGGAGCAGATGTGTTAAATTTGGTGTTATTGCTCTCACACTCTCTCATATTGGTCACTGGAAGTGCAACATGGCACCTCATGGCAAAGAACTCTCTGAAGATGTGTAAAAAAGAATTGTTGCTCTACATAAAGATGGCCTAGGCAATAAGAAGATTGCCAACACCCTGAAACTGAGCTGCAGCACGGTGGCCAAGACCATACAGCGGTTTAACAGGACAGGTTCCACTCAGAACAGGCCTCGCCATGGTCGACTAAAGAAGTTGAGTGCACGTGCTCAGCGTCAAATCCAGAAGTTGTCTTTTGAAAATAGACATATAAATGCTGCCAGCATTGCTGCTGAGATTGAAGGGGTGTGGGATCAGCTTGTCAGTGCTCAGACCATATGCTGCACACTGCATGAAATTGGTCTGCATGGCTGTCGTCCCAGAAGGAAGCCCCTTTTAAAGATGATGCACAAGAAAGCCCGCAAACAGTTTGCTGAAGACAAACAGGCTAAAGACATGGATTACTGGAAACATGTCCTGTGGTCTGGTGACACCAAGATAAACTTATTTAGTTCAGATGGTGTCAAGCGTGTGTGGTGGCAACCAGGTGAAGAGTACAAAGACAAGTGTGTCGTGCCTACAGTCAAGCATGGTGGTGGGAGTTTCATGGTTTGGGGCTGCATGAGTGCTGCCGGCACTGGGGAGCTACAGTTTATTGAGGGAATCATGAATACCAACATGTACTGTGACATAGTGAAGCAGAGCATGATCCCCTCCTTTCGGAAACTGGTCCGCAGGGCAGTATTCCAATATAGCGACCCCAAACACACCTCCAAGACAACCACTGCCTTGCTAAAGAAACTGAGGGTAAAGGTGATGGACTGGCCAAGCATGTCTCCAGACTTAAACCCTATTGAGCATCTGTGGGGCATCCTCAAACAGAAGGTGGATGAGCGTAAGGTTTCTAACATCACCAGCTCCATGATGTCATCATGGAGGAGTGGAAGAGGATTCCAGTGGCAACCTGTGAAGCTTTAGTGAACTCCATGCCCAAGAGAGTTAAGGCAGTGTTGGAAAGTAAAGGTGGCCACACAAAATATTGACACTTGGGGCTCAATTTGAACATTTTCACTTAGGGGTGTACTCTCTTTTGATGCCAGTGGTTTAGACATTAATGGCTGTGCGCGGAGTTATTTTGAGAGGACAGCAAATTTATACTGTTATACAAGCTGTACACTGATTACTTTACATTGTATCAAAGTATCAAATCTTCAGCATTGTCCGTTGAAAAGATATAATAAAATATTTACAAAAATGTGAGGGGCGTACTCACTTTGGTGAGATGTTGTATTTCACATCTGTTTAAAAAAATAGGCAGTGCTTGAGTTGGATTTATTGTCTCGATGAACAAACCACAATAGCTTTGTGGTGATGGACTCTTTGTTTCATCTGAGAATGCCATGAAAAAGCGAGCAAAGTGTGGCAAAGTCAAATCGCTAGCATGCTAAGAAGCCACCGGCATTGATCTTGGCCCTTCTGCAGTCCCGACTCAATAGGTGACCATATGTATTTAGGTGTTTAGCAACAGTTACTAGGTATATTTAGAAGGGACTATTTTTTTCTCAGCTGTGCAAAATAACTGGTTAACCCCTTGAACTCTGTGAATTCCACGGGTGGTCACGTCTCTGCATCTTAGTGCGTCTCAGTGCGCACCGAGAAAAAAAAAAAAAGCTGTATTTCCGGTCAGACACAGCCTTGTTACAACCTGAGAAAAAAGCTGTGTAATATATTCATTTTTTGTGGTATTTTTACAAAATTTTGACCTGAGCTTGAAAACACTTGGTTCTACATTTCTGTTGTGTTTTCCAGCCAGTATCTGACAGCTGTATGTTATTTGCAAGCATTTGTATCTAAAAAAAACACCCAGGCTGTGGAGAATGTGTTCAAGGATGAGGCTGAGTTTGTTCCTCAGATTCAGCAAATCAAGAGGAAGTTTTCATCTCACATCAGGGGTTTTATACCCCGGGCACGAAACAGCAGTCACATGGTGTTTGATCAAACATACAGTCACATGGTACTTAATCTCAATCACAAATTAACCCCTTTGATCTCACGCCATTGTCCTCTAGTCTCTGTGGCCCGGAAATCTTCCCCGGTCGTCTCCCAGAAACAAAGGCCGAATCTCACACTCCTCTGCTGAATCCCAGAGTCTCAGTCCTCTTTGTTCCATGAGACATGAAGCACACAATAAACATACAGCAACACATTTGTGGGGAATATGTAACCAACATATGTGCCACAAGACCCCCCCCCCCCCAAACATCTAAATGGGACAAACATAACCAGAGACACATGACATCATAACATTACTACACATCAATCCACCAGTTGCTTAACTCTGTCTCCTGCCGTATCTGCTGAAAGCTGGCTTTGCTGCTGTCTGCACCTGTGGATTAGAACTGTTAGTCAATCTCTGTGGGAGTCCTGTAGAATGCCCTCTAGGGGGTCTACCGCGACGGGGGGCTCTCGCCAACTGCACCTCTTCATCCGCCAAAACAAAAGCGGGTTTGAGTCTGTTAATACAAATCAATTCTTTTCTGCCTCCCAAATCTAGCAAAAAATGCTTCTCTCCTGTTTCCAGCACCTTGTACGGCCCATCGTAAGGCGGGCGCAGGCTGGGGCGACAAGCATCATGTCTCACAAAAACAAACTCCGCATTTTTTAAAGCCTTCGGCACAATAACGCGTGGGAAACTGTGATGAACCAGGCCAGGAAGCGTGTTCGATCCTGTGCCGCTCTGCAACAGCTGAGCGGGGGGGCAATTTGGGGCAGGATTATCGGAGAGAAATTCCCCTGGCAAACGGAGAGGCTGTGCAAAAACTAATTCCGCTGGAGAGGCTTGCAAATCCTCCTTAGGTGCAGAACGCAACCCCAATAAGACCCATGGTAACTTGTCAACCCAATTTGTATCTGTAAGCGACGCTCTGAGGGCCGCTTTCAATGACCTGGGAAAACGCTCGCATAAACCGTTAGCCTGGGGGTTGTACGCGGTGGTGCGGTGGATCTTTACCCCTAGGCTGCGGGCCATCGACGACCAGAGTTCGGAAACAAATTGAGGACCCCTGTCTGACGTTATGTCCGACGGAACTCCAAAACGCTCTACCCAAGCTGTTAAAACGCGTGCGCCACTTCTTCTGCTGTGGTTGATGCCAGAGGGACCGCTTCCGGCCAACGCGTGGTGCGATCCACCATCGTCAAAAGATGTGTGTACCCCTGTGACGACGGAAGGGGGCCTACCAAGTCGACATGCACATGATCAAAGCACTTAGCAGGAATGTGAAAAGGCCTCCAAAGGAGCTCTAGTGTGCTTGTGTATTTTGGCTCGCTGACACGCTACGCAGGCTGTCGCCCATTCCTTGACCTGTCTGCGCAACCCCGGCCATACAAATTTCTCTTCCACCATTTTGATCAATGCGCGCACCCCCGGGTGCGCCAGAGAATGAATCAAGTCAAAAACGCGGCGGCGCCACGCAGCTGGTACCACGGGGCGCGGCCGTCCCGTGGAGACATCGCAGATTAGGGGGGGCATACCCATTTGCAGCACCCTGTCCTCCAGCCTTAACCCTGTTGGTCCAGACTGTAGCGCGCGCACGTCCGCATTGCTAACCTGCTCCGCGGCCATGGCTGCATAATCTAACCCCACGCGGACCGGGGACGCGCACGCTCCCGCGTTGCTACACTGGCCCGCGGCCATGGCTGCAGAGTCTGCCCTCACGTGGTCTGGCACCAGCACAGCACGCGAGAGGCAGTCTGCCACTACATTATGTTTACCCGCGACATGCTGGATATCGGTGGTGAACTCTGATATTGCGGCCAGCTGTCTTTGCTGCTGGCCCGACCAAGGTCCAGAAATCTTGGCCATCGCAAAAGTCAGCGGTTTGTGGTCCACGAACGCGGTGAAACGGCGCCCTTCCAGCCAGAACTGGAAATGGCGGATGGCCAAGTGTAGGGCCAACAGCTCCCTGTCGAACGCGCTGTATTTTCGCTCGCTATCGCGCAAGGTTTTGCTGAAAAACGCGAGTGGTTGCTAGGTCCCCGCTACCAACTGTTCAATGACTGCCCCTACCGCTAAATCGGACGCGTCAATGGTGAGGGCCATGCGGGCTGTTGGAACTGGGTGTGCCAACAAAACCGCGTTTGCCAGCGCTGTTTTGACTTGAGAGAATGCGCGCTCCCGCTCAGGAGACCATTCGATTTTATTTGTGGGTTTTTGTTTTTTTTAGTGCCGCATACAATGGTTGCATGAGCCGCGCTGCACTTGGGAGGAAACGGTTATAAAAATTAACCATTCCCAAAAACTCCTGTAACGCTTTGACCGTTTGAGGTTGGGGAAAATTTGTTATTGCGCGCACTTTATCGGGGAGAGGGACTGCTCCTTCTGGCGAAACGCGATGCCCCAAAAAATCAATCTGCACTACCCCAAACTGGCACTTTGCTGGGTTAATTATTAACCCGTGCTCTGCCAGCCTCCGGAAAACTGCCGTGAGGTGGTTTTCGTGTTCATCTTCGGACGTGCTGGCTACTAAAATGTCATCCAAGTAGACAAACACGAAAGGGAGGTCGCGCAGCACCGCGTCCATCATGCGTTGGAATGTCTGCACGGCCCCCTTGAGTCCAAAAGGTATGCGCAAAAACTCAAAAAGCCCGAAAGGAGTTATTACCGCTGTTTTGGGTATGTCCTGAGTGCGCACTGGAACCTGATGGTAGCCACGCACTAAATCTATTTTAGAAAAAATGCGCGCCCCCGCCAAATGAACCGAAAAATCTTGAATGTGTGGGATCGGGTAGTGGTCGTGTGCAGTGGCGTTATTCAACCTGTGGAAATCACCGCAAGGTCGCCACGAGCCATCAGTCTTTGGGACCATGTGCAATGGTGAAGCCCAGGGGCTTTTCAAACGTCTGATGATACCCAGTTTTTCCAGGTTGGCAAACTCCTCGCGCGCTATAGTCAGTTTAGCTGAGTCCAGGCGCCGAGCTTTTGCAAAAACGGGCGGCCCGGTGGTAGTGATATAATGCTCCACCCCATGTTTGGCTACTGTCGCCGAAAACGTTGGGACTGTTGGTGCTGGGAACTGAGTGAGGAGTGCGTGGAACTTACCACCCGCCGTCGTGACGTTGGCTTGTGCAGGTGGCGGTGCCACTCGTGCTGTGCAGGGAATAGAGTGAAAAGACAGTGCATTAACCAGACGTCTATTAGCAAGATCAACCAATAAACCATGTGAGCACAAGAAATCAGCCCCTAACATGTTGAAACTGACTGCAGCTACCACAAAAGTCCACTCAAATGAACGACCCTGCAAAGACAGAAGCAGAGTCCTCTCACCATAGGTCTTAATAGCTGAACCGTTCGCTGCTGACACTGACACCCGGGGAACCTTGGACGGCATCAACCGGTCCGCGTAGGAAGGCATGATGAAGCTCATCTGGGAGCCTGTGTCCACGAGGAATCGTTTCCCCGAATGTGCATCCGTCAGGTAAAACAGCTTGTTCTCTTCCCCGAGGGCCGCAGCCGCTACCGACCCTCGGTCTTGGCGTTTCCCGAACGCTTGAAGTGGCACGGCGGGAGGCACTTGTGTGCCCTCTCTGCAAAACGGCGATGATAGAAGCAAAGGACGTCGCCCGCTCCGTGTCGCTTGGTGCTGACTGCTGCCGTCGTCGGCTCGTCTGGTGCTGCAACCACTGGCCCCATGCCGTCTCCGGGCGTCGCTCCTAGCTCCGCTGCTGCAGCCAAAACTGCGCTCCGCTTGTGGGCGTCGACGAGTCACTGCGCCTCCTTGCTCAGCCCGTGGTAGTCTCGCTTGGCCAACCGGGGTGAATCTGCCAGGGTAACTCTCACCGCTGGCGGCAGGGTCCGGAGGAAAAGGTGGGCGAAGATAAATTCGCAGTCCTCGGAGTCTTTCAGCCTCAGCATTTTGACCATCAGGTCTACGGGTCTGTTGTTCTCTGACTCCGTCAACGCCAGGAGCCCCTCTGCTCGCTGTTGCACAGAGGGGGTGAAATGACTGATAAGCGCAGCTTTCAAGGCGCCGTATTTGTCGCTGTCCGGTGGGTGGTTGACCAGGTCTTCCACCCTCTGAACTGTGTGGCTGTCCAGCTTCGCCACAACATGGTAGAATCCCGGGTCGTCCTTCGAGATTCTCCAGAGGTTGAACTGCGCCTCGACCGCGCTAAACCAGGAGCGCGGACTATGCTGCCAGAAGTCAGGCAGCCAGAGTGTGGAGGCAGCCATCAGGCTGGCTTCTGCCGAGCCCCGCTCGGGAGAATTATTTCTGCTCATTCTGAGTCGTAAGGTCACCAGTGTGGAGAATGTGTTCAAGGATGAGGCTGAGTTTGTTCCTCAGATTCAGCTTTATTCACAGAGCACATCTCCAACAAATCTCAAAGCAAATCAAGAGGAAGTTTTCATCTCACATCAGGGGTTTTATACCCCGGGCACGAAACAGCAGTCACATGGTGTTTGATCAAACATACAGTCACATGGTACTTAATCTCAATCACAAATTAACCCCTTTGATCTCACGCCATTGTCCTCTAGTCTCTGTGGCCCGGAAATCTTCCCCGGTCGTCTCCCGGAAACAAAGGCCGAATCTCACACTCCTCTGCTGAATCCAGAGTCTCAGTCCTCTTTGTTCCATGAGACGTGAAGCACACAATAAACATACAGCAACACATTTGTGGGGAATATGTAACCAACATATGTGCCACACAGGCAAACTTTCTTGTTACTCAGTGGCAGGAGCACTTAGAGAGATTATGACTGTTTTTTCAAAAACAGTGTTTTCTTTTAAATGAGACCAACCCCATGAAGATGCTGCAAAGGGTTGAAGAACAGCTTTTGATTTACTTTGGGCACGTTATTTTAAGGCATTTTTAGGGAAGTTGAACAGAGTTCAACAGGTTAAACAAACGAAGCATAATATTTTGTCCAGTATTGCTGTCATTTAATAAATTGTGCTTGTGGAACTGTTGTATAAAAGCAATATCACACTCGAGGCTGTACAGTGTCAATGAATATAGTAACTACGGATGTGCTACATCTAGTGCCTGACGCATAGCAGAGGGTATTAGACATGGTACACCCGTAGTTACTATATTCATTGATATTGTACTCCCTCTCATGTAATTACTTAAATGTCTCATGAATGTTTCAATAATGTAAACCGGGACATATCACTGTTAAAGAGCAACACTGCAGCAAAGACATTGAGTTGCTAGCTGTTAGCATGTGGCCTGCTTATCTTCCGAGGGAATACTCACATGTGATCTGCATTGTTATTTATGCAAATCTGACAGCGCGTGATGCCATTCACTCAGTAACTGGCAGGCTGCTGACACAACACCCAGATGCTCTCCTCCTCATCTCCGGTGATTTCAACCATATTTCACCGTCCCCCATTCTGCCCACGCTCACCCAGTATGTCACATGCCACACTAGAGACAATAAAACACTGGACTTATTCTATGCAAATACTAAGGAGGTGAACACCTCATCGCCACTCCCCCCACTTGGGAGATCAGGTCACAACTTGGTTCATCGCCGGCCGGTGTACAAAACCCCTAGTACACAGACAACCTCCGGTTATGCACATGTTGACGATACGGTCTGAGGAGGCAATGGACGCGCTTAAGGACTGTTTTGAAATCACTGCCTGGGAGCAGCTCTGCGATCCACATGGTGAGGACATCGACGGCCTCACTCACACCATCATGGACTACATCAGCTTCTGTGTTGACAACACTGTACCCACCAAGATCATACGGTGTTGCTCGAACAACAAACCCTGGATCAACCCTGAGATAAAAACACTTCTGAGAGAGAAGAAGAGGATCTTCAGGTCGGGAAACAGGGAGATGCTGAAGTCCGTACAGAGGGAGCTAAAGAGGAAGATAAGAGAAGGCAAGGTCAGCTTCAGGAAGAAGATGGAGGACAAGCTGCAATGGAGCGACATCGGCGGGGTCTGGAGAAACCTCAAAACCATCTCTGGGCTCCAGAATACCTCCTCCCAGGCCACGGGGGGCAGGGAGTGAGTGAACAATCTGAACCTGTTTTTTAATAGGTTTGACCAACCGCCCTCCCCCCCGCCTGTACACCAACCACTGCTGCCTCTACAGTCATCGAGACCTGCTGTCCACACCCCCCTCCACCAACACCCCCCCACTCCCAGCACACAGCCCCCCAACCTGACCCTCACTAAGACCCAGGTGAGGACGGAGCTGAGGAAGATCAAGGCAAGGAAGGCGTCGGGACCGGACGGCATCAGCGCAAAGCTCCTCAAGTCCTGTGCAAACCTGCTGTGTGGGATTGTGGAGCTCATCTTCAACCTGAGCCTGAAGCTGGGGAGGGTACCACAGTTGTGGAAAACATCTTGTGTGGTACCTGTACCAAAGACTTCCCACCCCAGAGACCTGAACAGCTACAGGCCAGTGGCCCTGACGTCTCACCTGATGAAGACCCTGGAGAGACTGCTCCTTGCTCACCTCCGCCCCCTGGTGGGACCGGCAATGGATCCACTCCAGTTTGCCTACCAGCATGGCATCGGGGTGGAGGATGCAGTGATCTTCCTTCTTCACCGTTCCCTGTCCCACCTGGAGAAGCCTGGGAACGCGGTGAGGATCATGTTCTTTGACTTCTCCAGTGCTTTCAACACCATCCAACTGATGATCCTGAGGGACAAGCTGCTGTGCGCAAGGGTGGACCAGCACCTGTCATCATGGATCCTGGACTACCTCACAAACCAGCCACAGTTTGTGAGAACCAGAGATTGTGTGTCTGACACGATCATCGGCAGCACGGGGCCCCCACAGGGAATGGTTTTGGCTCCCTTCCTGTTCACCCTTTATACTGCGGACTTCTCACACAACACAACACACTGCCATCTACAGAAGTTCTCTGACGATTCTGCGATCATCGGCCTCATCTCCAACGGAGATGAAGCTGAGTACAGAGGACTTATCCAGGACTTCGTGGACTGGTGCCATCGGAACTGCCTCCAGATCAATGCGAGGAAAACTAAGGAGCTGGTGGTGGACTGCCACAGGCAAGGACAACCCCTCACAGCACCAGTAAACATCCAGGGAACAGACATTGAGATGATGATATCCTACAAGTACCTGGGTGTTCATTTGAATAATAAACTTGACTGGTCACGCAATACCGATGCACTCTACAAGAAGGGACAGTGCAGGCTGTTCCTACTGAGGAGGCTCAGGTCTTTTGGTGTACAAGGGGTGCTCCTGAAGACCTTCTACGATTCGGTGGTGGCATCAGCCATCACTTTTGGAGTGGTCTGCTGGGGCAGTGGCATCACAGCAGCCCATAGGAAGAGGCTGAACAAACTGATCAAGAAAGCTAGTTCTGTCCTGGGGCAGCGCCTTGACCCAGTGGAGGAGATAGGAGAGAGAAGGATGGTGGCTAAACTGTCATCTCTGTTGGAGTCTGAGTCCAACCCTATGCAGGACATACTGAACGCACTGAGGAGCTCATTTAGCAATAGGCTACATCATCCTAGGTGTGCGACTGAGAGGTTTCGCAGGTCCTTCCTACCTGCAGCTGTCAGACTTTATAACCTAAGCAGGGCTGCGCGCAGAGATAGCAAAAAAACGTGACGACGTAATAGTATTGAATGCAAAAGACGCAACAGACTTACACAAAATGGTCCCCTCCAGTATACAACTAGGACAATATCAATCGCTACGGAGGGTGACAATATGTATGGGTACACATTCATACTATGTGGGGTAACTAAATGGACAGTTATGCTGTTTATTCCATCTAGCTACAATGCTCCGTACTGTGTATATATATTTATATATTTATGTGTACATATGTATATTCACTGCTCTTATTTTCTTATTATCTAAATTATTGCTCTGAGTGTTGCTATCCCTGTGCTGTTGCAATCCTGGAATTTCCCCATTGTGGGACTAATAAAGGCTTGTTATCTTATCTTATGTTGCACTAACTCCCAGTGAGTTTTTGGCCTAAGTTCTCTGTGTTTGGATACATGTCATGCAAATGTTGCAGGACATTCTCACAAGACAAAATTTAGGTTGTTTTTTTTTTTGCACTCACAACAGTCCCGCAATGGCTGCCCAACACTCACACGACAGATATCCGTGCCAACTGCACAATTGCTACCTTAAAAATACAGGGTTTCTCTCTATTCCAATGATCATTTTAGCATCTGATGTCAAACTCATATATATAATTACACATGCCTAGGAACCACAACAATAGAAAAACGATGTTTTCACTGCTTGCTCACTGCAGCTTCTCTCTCACTAGAGTACTGCACAGGCGAGCACACATAAAATTACTTTAACACAGTGCAAACACATGTGCAGCAGGGAAAATTAGTATTGGAAAATGAGTATTGAACACGTCAACATTTTTCTCATTAAAGACATTTCTGATGGAACCATTGACCTGAGATTTTCACCAGACATCAGTAACAACCCAAGTAATCCAAACATACAAAGGAATTAAGGCAACTGTGTTCACAAAACAAGTTATATTTAATTAAGTGGAATGATCCAGAGAATAAGTGTTGAACATGCTTGGTAAAATTCATTTAATATTTGTGACCCGTGCTGGCAAAATGAGTCACTCTGAGGAAATGATCAAAACTGAGGTAACTTTTTTTTCCATATTCTGTGTTGAAAGACTTTTAAAATGATATTTAATTTGTAGGTGACATATTGTTCGGCCCAGGAAACACGCACGCAGGCTCAGGCAGATTTGAAAGCTTTATTAACAGCAGTGTTCGTGTATGGATGCGTGTATGTGAGATGCGAGTGTAGTGTGGGTGGAGGATGCAGGTCGGGACAGAGCAGTACGCCGTACGGCCAGGCAACCCTATAATGAGAGGAGAGCAGGGGTTAGCTGGGCAACCACACAGGAGAGTGAGAATGTTCTGTGCTTACTTGTAGCGGCGCGGTGGCTGGTGTTGGCAAGGTCCCAAGCCTGGGAGACAGCGTCCTGCTGTGCGTCCGGGATGATGCAGCGAGGTAGAGGAGCAGCGAGACGAGGGGGAGAGAGTCCGCCGCCAAGGAATCCACCTGTGCACAGGGGAAGTCTGACAGGAGAAGGTAAGGCAATACAGACAGCTTACGTGTCTAGGAGAGTCGTCAGCAGACCTGAAGGAAAGGATGTTGCTGAGTTGAGTACGCAGGGAGACAGACGGCTCCAGGCTGCAGCTCAGGGCAGGATGGAATAAATAGCTGCGCACTAACGAGGAGCAGGTGTGCACGCAGCTGAGGTGGAAGCCCGTGAACTGCGGGTGATGACAGTAGGAAGTGTACAAAAACGGACCCGGAAAAAGCCGATTTGTTTATATTTTGGCTATGTTGAAAACTGGCATTCGATCGGTCGGGAGATATGTATTCCACCAAAACATATGTATTTTTAGAAAGTTCAATTTCTAAGCTTTACAATGATACCAGGCACTCATGGGGGTTTTCACAGGACTTGCCGCTAGTAAACCGCTAGGTTTAGGGAGTTAAGGGGCGCTTGCGCATGCAGCGACCGGCAGCTGGTGGTTTGTCACCAGTCTGCAAAACAAATCTACCTACGGGTACAAAATAAGTAATAAAAAAAATAAATAAAAAAAATAAACAGAGTCATGATTTATGACTTCTCGTGCTTGTAGCTCGTAATGATGTGGTGCGCATTCTGATTCATTTTGCCAGCACGGGTCACATTTAGTAGAAAAGCCTTTGTTGGTGATAATCGCTTCCAGACACTTCCTGTATGGAGAAACTCGGCACAGGCATTGCTCAGGAGTGATTTTAGCCCATTCTTCCACACAAACTGTCAAATCTTGAAGGTTCTGTGAGTGTCTTCTATGAACTCTGATCTTCCATTCATTTCATAGATTTTCAATTGGATTCAGGTCAGGTGACTGACTGGGTTATTCTAGCAGCTTTATTTTCTCTCTCTGGAGCCAGTTGAGAGTTTCCGTGGCTGTGTGTTTGGGATCATTGTCTTGCTGAAATGTCCACCCTCGTTTCATCTTCAGCTCATGGCATATGGCAACAGGTTCTTATTCAGGATGTGTCTGTATATTTGTCCATTTGTCTTTCCTTCAATTATATGAAGTCTGTCTGTACCATGTGCTGAAAAACACCCCCACACCATGATGGGAGGTGCAGTGCCATTTCTCCTCCAAACATACTGTGTGTTGTCGCATCCAAAAAGTTCAATTCTCCCAGTATTTTACTGGCTTGCCCAAATGTTGTGCAGTAAACTTTAAACGGGCTTCAACATGCTTTTTCTTCAGCAGTGGAGTCTTGCAAGGTGAGTGGGCATAGAGCCCATGTCGGTTCAGTGCATCACTTATTGTTTTCTTTGAAACAGCAGTACCTGCCAACTCCAGGTCTTTCTGGAGCTCTCCATGAGTGGTCTTTGGCTCTTGGATAACTCTTCTGATGATTCTTTTGACTCCTTTGTTAGAAATCTTGTGAGGAGCTCCTGGTTGTGGTTGGTTTATGGTAAAATGGTGTTCTATGTGAGAACTTCATTTTACCATCATTTGTGAGATCCCTGTGGAACTCCATGACTAAGCACGTAGCTCCATCGCTTCCACCAGTTGCTGTTTTTAAATCTCATTTAAGACATACTTTTATTCCATGGCCTTTGAGCCAGTGTGAGATAGTGACATTGATTTTATTTATTTATGTTTTTAATTACTCTCGCGACCCTGTTTTTAATTGCTCTTGCTACCTGATCTTTTCAACAAACCGGGCTAGGCTAACCTGTTTGTTTTGGTTAGCCACTCCTGATCCATAAAGCCATGGCTCCCTCTCCAACCTGTGACAGCTGTATTCCCCTCTCTAAGAAGGTTTCCAAGCTGGAATTGAGAATTTCTGGCCTCTATAAGATTCAGGAGGCTGAAAATCATTTGGACACGATATTTTTTTGATGGTTATTGGTGCCAGCAACTGACACACAGTTAGCAGAGACAGCTACTTACCTGGGTGAAACTAACGCATCGCCATACACCTCCACCCCCGCTCCGGTCACCTCAGCTGCCCAAGACTGTGGCACTAAACCCTGGCTTTAGCTTGGAACTAAACCCAAAGCCCTGGGTGGTTCTTCTCAGCTTCATTGTGTGCCTTGGACCATGGTTGGGCCCAACAACAAATGTTGAGGACTGACCAGGAACCGCTGCACCTCCTCCCTTCCCCTCTCGCTGGAAAACAGATTCAATATCTTTTCCCTGGAAGATTTCCCCTATCTGGACGCTGATCTTCGTCTCATGGCCCCCCTCTTTCAGCCGTGGGCCAAACTCGTAAGCCCCGGATTAAAACTACCCCAGGTGTGCCAGACTTTACACCGGCTCCAAAGAGGAGAGAGTGCAACCCCCTGCGTCCCCCCCCCCCGGATCAGCATTTCGCTGCCATAGCAACAACAACAACAGCAGCAAAATTATTCACCATCACGGAAGCCACCAACAAAGTCTCTCCAGACAATGCTGGTAATTGTTGATTCGATAATGAGGAACGTCAGAAGCGGGTACTGTGTTACTAAATTTTTTCCTGAGGCTAAAGTATCAGACATTGAGTTTCTCACTCCTGACCTATTAAATGAATACCCTCACGCTTAACTGTTATTGTCCATGTTGGATGCAATGACAACTCAGATGAAGCATCTGCGATCTTAAAGAGAAACTTCAGGAGCCTTCTGTCCACTCTCAAGAACTGTGGCAGACATGTGTTTATCTCCAAACCACTTGCTCCTTTCAGAAGAGGTTGCAGTCGTTTCAGCAGAACTCTTAGCCTTAATACCTGGCTGTGTTCAACATGTCTCATTTTTTTATTTTTTTTTATTAATTTTTTTTTATCGAAGTTTTTGTAAAGGGTATACAGGTCATTACAGCATTGCATTGTTTACATTTTCATCGCACGTTCCCTTATATTTTGCTATTTGACAACATTGGTAGAAATAGTTATTACAACACCCCCTTTTTTTTAAAGTGAAAGAAAAAGTGAAATTAAAGAGAATTAAATTAAAAAAACAAACAAAAAAACGAATAAGCAAACAAACAGAACAACAAAAAACAAACAAACAGAAAATTAAGTAATTAAAAGTAAAAGAGCATCTGAGTAGCGTTGGAACAAAGAGTGGGACCATCATTGAAATGGTATTTGTCAAAGATTAGATCTAATGGAAGACACATATGCGATCCAGGGTTGCCAAAAGTTCATGAACCCATCCATGTCCTGTCTCAGTGCGAATGTCAACTTTTCCATCGAGTAAATGTCTTGAATCACGTTAATCCAATCTTCAGGTGTAGGACAGTCCTTCAGCATCCATTTTTTAGTTAGGGCTTTTTTACTTGCCAATATTAAAACATTGAATAAGTATTTATCTCCTCGTCTTTCCAGTGAGTCCGGTAGTAAACCCAAATACAAAGTTATAAAAGAAAAGGGAACTGTTATTTTGAATATTTTCCCCAATATTGTCTGTACATTGGTCCAATATTGGTGGATAACTGGGCATGACCAAAACACATGAAAATGATTTGCAGTCTTTTCACCACACAAGCGCCAACAGTTCAACCCTTTATGGGTAAATTTGTTTTGTGCAGGTGTTCTGAAAAATCTTACCAAATTTTTCCATCCAAATTCTCTCCACTGCAGGGATGAGGTACTTTTCCATTGCTGTCTATTTAGCTTTTCCCATATTTCCAATTGTAAAGTGAAATTCCCCTCTTTTTCCCATCTCTCTTTTATATATGATGTGTTGTCTCCTTTTAAGTCTTGAAGACCTTGGTGTAGAAGAGCTTGAAATGATGAGGCGATTTGATATATAAACCAAAGTTTATTTATCAGCTGTCCTAACAAGTCTCATTCAGTGCAGAGGTAGCAGAAGGAAAAGAGACCGAATATCTCCGGCTCACTGACTTTATACTTGCACATAACAAAAGACATGCATAACAAAGGCTGACATCCCTCATTATCTTAATCCCCCCATTGTCTTGGTATTTCCTCTCCTCGCCCAGGGGGTGAGGGTAGCTCCTCCGGTCTCCACCGCAGTGTCTGGGAACGTCTTTGTTCTTCACTTGGCGGTTGAGAGCCTTTGTCCTTTCAGAGGTGTGAAGTTGCTTTACATATGTAATTACCAAACATTTCCACATGCTTCAACATATGTAGGTTATGGAATATATGATTAATATAGCCCACACTTGGTATATTTTAGAAATGTATCTGATCCCTGGGATCCCTTTATATGCCATTAAGAAGACCTTCAGAACACCTGACTGGGCCCTTTCCAAATCCTCCTTTTTAAGTATATTGGTTATGTGGTGTCTAAGCTGAAAGAACCTGTAAAGGTCTTGATTTCTTAGACCTTGTTTTTTCAAATCTTCAAAACTTCTTAAAGTTTGCCCCTTAAAGAAATCGTAATATTTTATCAGCCCTTTCTCTTTCCACTCTTTAAATCTAGTGTCTGTTTTATTGGGGGTAAAGTCTTGATCATAGGCAATCCATTGCAGAAGTTGATAGGGCTCTTTAGCTTGATTCTCTCTGACTATCTTAAACCAAATTTTTAGCGGGGTCTCTATCCACGGGTTAGTGTTATTCAAGAGTTTAGGTAAGGCATTGTTCCCTATTATCGCCTGTAGGGGGATGTCACTTGTTATTTGGCATTCCATCTCCTTCCATTGTGCAGTGTAGACTGGGTTACATATCTCTACTAAAGTTTTAATTTGTGCAGCTATAAAATAGTCCCTGATAAATAGCTCCCTGCGCGAGCCCACCTTTGTCTTTGTTTAGCTGTAGGGTTCTATATCTGATTCTAGGTCTCTTGCCCTGCCATATGAATCTTGAGATCCTTCTGTCTAGCTCCTGCCATGTTTTTTTGGGGGGTTCTACCAGTATTGTTTGGAAAAGGTATAGAAGACGTGGAAGTATATTCATTTTGACTGCTTCAATTCTTTGTGCAGTACCTAAGAATGGTATCATATTCCATCTTGCTAGGTCAGATTTTATTTTTGTCACCAGTGGATCATAGTTTAGTGTTATAATTTTGTTGAGTTGTTTCGGGATATTGATCCCCAGATATTTCATAGATTCCAACTTCCAGTTAGTTTTGAGTTCACTTAGTGAATAATGATTTGGGTCATAGTTGAATGTTAAAACTTGGGTTTTATGCATGTTTAATTTGTACCCCGATAAATCTCCATAGTCTGAAAAAAACTGAGGTTAGTTCTGGTAAAGAAGTGTCTGGTTGCCCTAGGTATATTAAAATGTCATCAGCAAAGAGTGCTATTTTATGTTCCTTCTGACCAAGTGTAATACCTTGAATTTTTTGATTTTGTCTTATCCATTGGCTCAGAGGTTCTATGAAGATTGCAAAGAGCAGTGGAGACAGGGGGCAGCCTTGACGACATCTTCTTTCCAGCTCAAAAGATGATGATAAATTACCGTTAATCCTTATTTTAGCTGTTGGTTTTTTATATAATGCCTGTATAGTTCTAATGAAGTTGTTATGAAAATTGAAACTGGATAAGATTCTATATAGGAAAGACCAGTCAACCGAATCAAATGCTTTTTCAGCATCTAATCCCAATATGACTGCATTTAAGTTATATTTTTTATATGATGAATTATGTGTAAAGTGCGTCGAATGTTGTCTTGTGTCTGTCTTTGTCTTATAAAACCTGTTTGGTCTAAGTGAATTAAGTCTGTCAGTATGTTTTCTAACCTTTTGGCAAGGATAATGGTAAAAAGCTTATAGTCCTGATTTAATACACTGATTGGTCTGTAGTTGGAGCATTTTAGTTTATCCTTTTCAGGTTTAGGTATAACTGCAATGACCCCTTCTCTCCAGGAGGGGGGGATTTCCCCTGTGTGGAGGACATAGTTAAATGTTTTCAAGAGGAGAGGAGATAGTTGCTGTTTAAAGGTTTTGTACCATTCTGCTGTATAGCCATCTGCTCCTGGGGATTTGTTAGCTTTAAGTTTCATAATTGCTTTTTCCAATTCTTTAGGTTGTATTTCTGACAGTAGTGTTTTATTTTGTGATTCCGTAAATTGGGGAAGGTGTAATGTGTTTAGGAATGTCTCGGATGCGTTTTTATGTTTTTTGTGGGAGTATAAGTTCTTGTAGTAATTCTCGAAGCTTTTAAGAATATCCTGAATTCTGAATTTTATTTCCTTTGATACTGGGTCTCTGATTTTGTAGATTGCTCTTTCTGTTTGTTGTTTCCTCAATTTATAGGCTAGTAATTTTGCCGATTTACTGCCTGCTTCATAGTGTTTTTGTTTCAGAAATGTAAGTTTCTTCTGGATTTCTATTGTGTAGATCTCATTTATTTGATTTTTAATTTCTTTAATCTTGAGCGAGCCATTAGAGTGAGTGTTGTCTTTGTGTTCTTTTTCTAGGTTCTTGAGTTCTGACTCTAGTGTGATTAGTTTTTCTTGTCTCAGTTTCTTTTGGGTTGCCAGTTTTGCAATAATTTTTCCCCTTATTACAGCTTTGCACGCATCCCACAGTATTAAAGGGGATACTTCTCCATTATCGTTTTCTTCCAAATATTTGAAAATATCTGATTCCAATTCATCTTTCAGTGGTCCTTTCAGGACATTTGAATTCAACCTCCAGGAAAATGTATTATTTGTGTATTTTTGGATGTTTAAGTCCATATAGATCGGACTGTGGTCAGAGAGATCCATCAGTCCTATTTTACATGTTTTTACTCTTCCAATGTCTCTATTAAACATAAAAAAGTAATCAATCCTTGAGTAAGATGAATGTGGCGTTGAATAAAAAGTATAATCTTTTACATTGGGGTTGAATTCCCTCCATACGTCACAGATTCCCATTTCTTTTAGTAGCATCCGAGTTTTCCTATTTTGAGTGTTATTTTGATGTGAAGAATTACCTGTTGCATCCCAGTATGGATTCAGTCTTAGATTGAAGTCTCCACCACATATCACTAAACCTTGGGCTTTAGTTATCATTAGGTCGAATACATTTTTATAAAATTTCCATTTAGCCCCTGGTGGTGCATATACATTCAGCAGGGTGATATCTTCTCCCTCTAGCCGCCCAATTACCAAACTGTACCTCCCTTCTTTATCTTTGTGTTCTGATTTTTTTTCAAATGTAATTTTGGTTGATATCAATGTCGCTACTCCCCTCCTCCTCCCTGATTTATATGAAGATGAAGAGATCATTTTAAACCCTTTGTAGAAGAGCTTGGAAATGAAGAGGCGATGTGATTTATAAACAAAGTTTATTAATCAGCTCTTCCAACAAGTCTCATCTGGTGCAGAGTGGCAGAATGGAAAAGAGGCAGAATCTCTCCGGCTCACTGGCTTTATACGTGCACACAACAAAAGACATGCATAACAAAGGCTGACATCCCTCATTATCTTAATCCCCCCATTGTCTTGGTATTTCCTCTCCTCGCCTTAGGGGGTGAGGGTGGCTCCTCCGGTCTCCTCCGCCGCGTCTGGGAACGTCTTTGTTCTTCACTCGGCGGTTGAGAGCCTTTGTCCTTTCAGAGGTGTGAAGTCCTTTACATATGTAATTACTAAACATTTCCACATGCTTCAACATATGTAGGTTATGGAATATATGATTAATATAGACCACAGGCCCCCCAAACAACTAAGAAAGGACAATAGAACGGTTCACAGTCTAGGATAGTTACTATGACATACTAAGTGTTACATCTCTTGCCACAGAAGAAACTTTCTAGCAGCCATGCTTCTAAGAGAGTTCAGTGGTAATCATAACAGCATAGTAAAATCATAAGTCAGTCCTAAACTGTTGCAGCACAATTAGTGAACAATTGTGGAGTGGTTGGAATCAGTCCCTGTGCTGTCTGGGTTTCAATCTTCTCCCAAAACTGCTGTAGGTTGGTTTAGGCGCCCTGCTGGGACCTTCTTGTGAGGAATCTGCAGTGTGGGAAGGAGAGAGGTTAACTGTTCCCTGCCGGGGGGCTGAGTTTTTTCTCTTGGGGGGTCTACCCCGCCGAGGTGCTCTCGCCAACTGTGCAGGCTCGTCTTTCAACAGGAAGGCAGGTTTAAGTCTGTCAATGCTGACTGTTTCTTTTCTATCCCCAAAATCAAGCACAAAGTGTTTATCACCGTGTTCCAGCACTCTGAATGGCCCATCGTATGCTGGTCGGAAAGTTGGTTTTAAAGCTTCATGCTTAACGAAAACGAACTCAGCGTTTTTTAAAGCTTGAGGGACAAAAACCCGTGGGAAGGAGTGATGAGCTGGACCGGGGAGAGAGCCCGGTCCGTTGCTGCCTAAAAACCTTGGGACTGGAAGGTGCCCTGGCTCTGGGTTCTCTGGTAAAAATTCACCTGGAAGCCTGAGAGGTTGTGCAAAGACTAATTCTGCGGGAGAGGCGTCTAGGTCCTCTTTAGGTGCAGCACGCAACCCCAATAAAACCCAGGGAAGTTTATTTACCCAATTTGTGTCCGTTAGTGAGGCTCTGAGGGCGGCCTTTAAAGATCTGTGAAAACGCTCGCATAACCCATTAGCCTGAGGGTGATAAGCAGTGGTGCGATGAATTGTTGCCCCTAAGCTGTTGGACATGGCTGACCAGAGCTCTGAGACGAATTGAGGCCCCCTATCGGACGCGATGTCCGATGGGACGCCGAAACATGCCACCCAGTTTGTCAAAAAAACGCGAGCGACTTCCTCCGCTGTGGTTGCCGCTCGAGGGACTGCCTCTGGCCAGCGTGTGGTGCGGTCTATCATTGTTAACAGGTGTGTGAAACCTTGGGAGGAAGGTAGTGGCCCCACGAGGTCGACATGAACGTGGTCGAACCTTCTAGCAGGGATTGGAAAAGGCTCCAGAGGGGCTTTTGTGTGTCTGTGTATTTTGGCGCGTTGACAAGAAATGCAAGTTTTCGCCCATTCTTTTACGTTTTTGCGCAGGCCTGGCCACACAAACTTTTCGGCGACCATTTTAACCGAGGCGCACACACCTGGGTGCGCGAGGGAGTGAATTGTGTCGAAAATACGGCGGCGCCATGTAGCTGGTACTAACGGGCGAGGTCGGCCGGTTGAAACATCGCATATTAGGGGGGGTACGCCGTCGCGTAAACCCTTTTTCTCCAGCCTTAACCCTGTTGGTCCAGACAGGAGTGCGTGCACGTCCGCGTCACCGCTTTGTTCCTCCGCCATGGCTGCATAATCTATCCCTGCATGGACAGGTGCTGCGTATGTGTCTGCGTTAGTGAAGAGCTCTGCTGCTGAGGCAGTATAATCTGTCTCCTCACGCTCTGGAGGTGTCACAGCGCGAGAGAGACAGTCTGCTACTACGTTAAGTTTGCCTGCCACGTGTCGAATGTCTGTGGTGAACTCTGAAATCGCAGCTAGCTGTCTTTGTTGCCTGCCTGACCATGGTTCTGAAATTTTAGCCATAGCAAAGGTGAGCGGTTTATGGTCTACAAAAGCCGTGAAACTCCGCCCTTCTAACCAGAACTGGAAGTGGCGGATGGATAAATGAAGCGCCAGCAGCTCTCTGTCAAAAGTGCTGTATTTACGCTCAGTTTGGTTTAGCGATTTGCTGAAGAATGCTAAAGGTTGCCAGACCCCGCTGACAAGTTGTTCTACAACTGCCCCTATAGCTAGGTCTGAAGCGTCTGTGGTTAGCACGATGCGGGCCAAGGGATCTGGGTGAACTAACAATGTGGCATTAGCTAGGGCGCTTTTTACTTCCGCGAAAGCGCGTTCGCGCTCCGGGGTCCATTCGACCGCGTTGGAAGCTTTCTTTTTTTTGAGCGCGTCATATAGTGGCTGCATGAGCTGAGCTGCGTGGGGGAGGAAGCGGTTGTAAAAATTAACCATCCCTAAAAATTCCTGTAGCGATTTGACCGTTTGTGGCCGTGGGAAGCTTCCTATTGCGTGAACTTTGTCTGGAAGTGGAACTGCCCCCTTCGGAGAGACTTTGTGTCCTAAAAAATCAATTTGTGACACGCCGAATTTGCATTTGGCTGGATTGATTATAAGCCCGTGCTCTTCTAGCCTCTGAAAAACCGTAGTGAGGTGCTGCTCGTGTTCTTCCTCAGACGAGCTGGCTACCAGCATGTCGTCGAGGTAGACGAAGACAAAAGGAAGGTCGCGTAGGACCGCGTCCATCATTCGTTGAAAAGTTTGAGCAGCGCCTTTGAGGCCGAAAGGCATTCGCAGAAATTCAAAAACGCCGAAAGGGGTTATTACCGCTTTTTTAGGAATGTCTTCTGCTCGGACTGGGACTTGGTGATAACCGCGGACTAAGTCTATTTTTGAAAAAATGCGCGTACCCGCCAGATGTAGTGAAAAATCTTGAATGTGAGGAATTGGGTAACGGTCATGTGCTGTAGCGTTGTTTAATCTGCGGTAATCTCCGCACGGTCTCCAAGAACCGTCGGATTTCGGAACCATGTGAAGTGGTGAGGCCCAGGGGCTCTTCGAGCGTCTAACAATGCCCAATTTTTCAAGAGTTGTAAACTCGGCCCGTGCTATGTTGAGCTTGGCCACGTCTAAGCGGCAAGCTTTGGCAAAAACGGGAGGTCCCGTTGTGGGAATGAAGTGTTCAACCCCGTGTTTAGCCACAGTGGCTGAGAATTTGGGAATTGTGAGTGCTGGAAATTGGGTGAGGAGTTGCTCAAACTTACCTCCTGCCGTGGTGACGTTGGCCTTCACAGGTGGTGGAGAAACTCGGGCTGAGCATGGAATAGAAGCAAAGGACAGTGCATTAACCAGGCGTCTATTTGCTAGATCCACTAATAACCCATGTGCACACAAAAAATCTGCGCCTAATAAGTTAAAACTCACCGCCGCTACAACAAATGTCCATCTGTAGCTGCGGCCGTGGATGAGGAGGTGCAGGCTCTTTTCGCCGAACGTGTCGATGCTAGAGCCGTTGGCTGCCACGGCTCTGTTGCCCCGGGTGCCCGAGGCTCGATCTGCGTGGGAGGGCATGACGAAACTCAGCTGGGCTCCTGTGTTGATGAGGAACTGCTTGCCTGTGTGTCCATCTGTCACGTACAACAGCTTATTCTTCTCGCCGAGAACCGCTGCTGTTAACGGCTCTCGGCTTTGGCGTTTCCCGAAATCGCAAATTTGCAGGGGGGAACGCATTTGCGGGCCTTCTTGGCGAAGCAGTGGTGATAATAACAGACGTTGCTCTGCCTGTTACGTTTGGGCCGAGTCGCTGTCACCGTGGGCTGGGTCTGCTCGGTGGGTTGTGGCTCCTCGTGGCTTGGGGCGTCAGCTTTGAGGTCCGCGGATGCTGCTGTGGGTGTCAGCTCCTTGCAGGCGTTGACGAGCCGATGGGCTTCGTTGGCCAGTGCGCGGAAGTCTTGGTGGTTGTTGCATTTCATGCTGGCGAGTGTCCCTCTCATGTGTGGCGGCAGCGTGCTGAGGAATATAAACTGGAAGAGGAAGTTGTCATTGTCCTCCTCTTTGAGCTGTAGCAAATCCTCCATGAGGGCCTTCGGTTTGCACCCTCTGTGGCCGTAGACCGCCAGGATCTTCTCGACTCTCTCTTCCGCTGATGGGACGTAGTTCGCCACGATGGTTGCTTTGAGCGTCTCATATTTGTCCCGGGCCGGTGGTCACCGGATCATGCTCCGCACACACTTCGAAGTGGCGGCGTCGAGTTTGGAGACGATATGGTAAAATTTGGTATCGTCAGCCGTGATGCCCGCCAGTGTAAACTGGGCTTCAGCCTGCTGAAACCAAGAGGCGGGGTCTTCTTGCCAGAAGTCTGGCAGCTTGACGGCGACGGCATTCGTGCATACCATCACTGCTGTGCCCGCCGGGTGAGAGTGCCTTGCCTCGGCTCTCACGGCAGTGCTGGTGCTCGGTTGAGCCCTCTCAATCTCTTCTGCCGGGGGGAACAGTTGTCCATCTGTTCCCTCGTCTGCGTGGGTCGCCACGGATGAGTCGATTGCGGGGGAATGCCTCAGGTCCATACTCGCGTCAGGGTCACCAGTGTAGAAGAGCTTGGAAATGAAGAGGCGATGTGATTTATAAACAAAGTTTATTAATCAGCTCTTCTAACAAGTCTCATCTGGTGCAGAGTGGCAGAAGGGAAAAGAGGCAGAATCTCTCCGGCTCACTGGCTTTATACGTGCACACAACAAAAGACATGCATAACAAAGGCTGACATCCCTCATTATCTTAATCCCCCCATTGTCTTGGTATTTCCTCTCCTCGCCTTAGGGGGTGAGGGTGGCTCCTCCGGTCTCCTCCTCCGCGTCTGGGAACGTCTTTGTTCTTCACTCGGCGGTTGAGAGCCTTTGTCCTTTCAGAGGTGTGAAGTCCTTTACATATGTAATTACTAAACATTTCCACATGCTTCAACATATGTAGGTTATGGAATATATGATTAATATAGACCACACCCTTGTCTATTGAATTTAGTGTGTTCCACGTCTGTTAGGTGGGTTTCTTGTAAAAATATTATTTCTGCTTTGTCTTTTTTCATTTTGCGTAGAATCTTGGATCTTTTAACTGGATTCAGGATCCCTTTTACATTATATGAGGCTATTTTGGTTACACCCTGTTTCTCCATTGTATTTTCTTATTTAGTATAACAGTGTGGTGGCCCTCTTTTTTGCTACTCAGAAACTGAAAGAACATTAAGAACATAAAAAACATTAAGAACATAGTGTATGAGACTTTAAAACAAAAAACTGTCAAAAAAACTTCCTGAGCTGGGGTCTCTTTAAAGACCCTGTAAGAGCCCTGATGGAGTGTAGGCTCTGAGGGAAATTCCTCAAACTCTGTTACGTGTTGAGGGCCCTCTCTTACCCCTGTAAGTTGTCCCATGTTTTTAACGTGAATTTCAGATCCCAATCCGAATTTGTAATGATTTTTTTTTTTTTTTTTTTTTTTTAATGCCTATACCCTATGAGATTGTGTGCACCCTCCCACCCCCATCACAGCAAACATTCACTCTAATACAGTATTTGTTAGTGTGGGGAGAACATGTGGGTCATTGTTACATTTCTATTTTAACAAGATTTTTTTTTTCCTTTAAATTAAGAAGACATTTGTTTCTAATGCTATAACTGCTCAATGAAAGGTTTTACCACATGCTGATTCTGCATCTCCTTTAATGTTTGTTACCTTGTAGGAGGGGGGGATGGAAGTGCAGAATGACTGAAAAGAGAAAAAAACCCCAAAAAGGTTGCTATTCCTTCCTGGAACTGGAAAGCTTATCTTTGTAGCTCTGGGGCTGGGTTTCCCGCTGCTGGCCCGTGGATTTAGAAGGTCTTTGAGTGGACCACGTTTGAGCTCTGATTTTCTCGCTCAGATTCGCTGCGGGTTTAAACACCGTTACCGGGAGCCCTCTTCTTGCCATGTCAATTGTTGCTTCTTCCGCTGAATTGTAGAGACATGACTCTTCACCGTAAAAGACCCTTAACTTCGCCGGAAATGGCATCTGAAAGCGTAGATTCTTTTCCCGTAGAACCTTTTTGGCGTCGTTATATTCCCGTCGCTTTTTAAGAACCTCAGGGGCGTAATCGTGCTCCACGAAGACTTTTCTTTCTTTTTTTTTTTCTTTTTTTTTTTTGTTAGTTATTTGTACCCGTAGGTAGATTTGGTTTGCAGTCTGGTGACAAGCCACCGGCTGCCGGTCGCTGCGTGTGCGAGCGCCCTAAACCTACATGTTTTTGGTATGCGGGAGGAAACCGGAGAAATTCCGGAGTAAACCCACGCAACACGGGGAGAACATGCAAACTCCACACAGCTCACTGTTGGTCGGGGGCTGGGATCGAACCCACGATCTCATGATCCCCGCGATCCCCCGGCCGAGGGTAAAACTGTGCTGCCACAGTGCTAAACCACTGCGCCACCGTGCAGTGGTTATGCATCAGTTTCTTGATGCATAAATCCTTTTTTCTGCCAAGCCCGTCTTACAACCTCTTGTTTTATTTTGAAATCGGAGAATCTTACCAGCACTGAACGCGGGGGCGCCTCTGCCGCTGGCTTTGCGGCTAATGTACGATGGGCCTTTTCTATTTTCAAATCGGTGGTTTGTGGAATATCCAACTTCTCTCTCAATAAGGATTCCACGCATTCCGCCACTGTGTTGAAACTATCTTCAGCTCCTTCTTTCAGACCGTGAATTCTGATGTTATCTCGTCTCTGTCTTCCTTCTTGGTCGGTTAGCTTAGCCTCCAGCCTTGACTGTTTTCTGTGTAAATCCAGCATAGAATCTTCAAGCACTTTTACTCTTTCTTCAGCTTCCAAGATTCAGTTTTCGGCCTGGTCCATTCTGCTGTTCGTCCTTTTTAGTTCCTCTCTGAATTCATGAAATTCGGCCCGAAATCATCGTAATTCATCATATAGCGATTTCAGGCTAACCTTTTTATTAGCTAGGCCCAGCTCTTCGTCTCCTGAATGGAGGTCCTCGGGATCAGATTTTGCGGACGCTGCGCGTCCTGACCTGGGGAATGTCAGTTTCTAATGTTTTTGGTTAGGCATGGTGTTTTTGTCTTTTGATTTTTATTCTTCCAAAAATCCATTAAGTCTGATTTTGAAGATGTTTTCCTTGGATTGGATCTGGGAGGTTCAGCGTTAAGTTGCTATCACCATGGCGTCCAGACTGGAAGTCATGTCTCATTTTTAACATTGGTTTCATAGACAATTTCAACCTGTTCTGGAATCGCTCATCATCTATGAGGCCAGATGGTATTCATCCAAATAGACTGGGTGCCCATGTTTTGAGGGACAATCTGTTTTATTCTATTCAGCATTTTTTAGTACAGTAACTGAAAACTGGTGTGTTACCTCATCCCAAGGTCCTTGGGTCTGCAAACCAACTTTCTCCCCCTCCACCTCTCATATTACTCCTATTATTCCTTGTGGTTATCCAAATAATTCTCTCTGTTTAGATCAGTCTTCCACCTGCAACCCCATAGAGATTGTGTCTGTCCCCCGATACCCAAAATGTTACAATGCAAGACAAATACAACATACAGTGCATCTGGAAAGTATTCACAGTGCTTAACTTTTCCCATATTTTGTCATGTTACAGCCTTATTTCAAAAGGGATTAAATTCTTTTTTTTCCCTCAAAATTCCACACACAATACCCCATAATGACAATGTTAAAAAAGTTTTTTTTTTGAGATTTTTGCAAATTTATTAAAAATAAAAAACTAAGAAATCACATGTACATACGTATTCACAGCCTTTGCCATGAAGCTCAAAACTGAGCTTGGGTGCATTCTGTTTCCACTGATCATCTTTGAGATTTTCTATAGCTTAATTGGAGTCCACCTGTGGTAAATTCAGTTGATTGGACATGATTTTGAAAGGCACACTCCTGTCTATATAAGGTCCCACAGTTGACAGCACATGTCAGAGCACAAACCAAGCATGAAGTCAAAGGAATTGTTGGTAGACCTCTGAGACAGTATTGTCTTGAGGCACAAATCTGGGGAAGGGTACAGAAAAATTTCTGTTGCTTTGAAGGTCCCAGTGAGCACAGTGGCCTCCATCATCCATAAATGGGAGAAGTTCGGAACCACCAGGACTCTTCCTAGAGCTGGCCGGCCATCTAAACTCAATGATCGGGGGAGAAGGGCCTTCATCAGAGAGGTGACCAAGAACCCAATGGTCACTCTGTCAGAGCTCCAGCGTTCTTCTGTGGACAGAGGAGAACCTTCCAGAAAGACAGCCATCTCTACAGCAATCCATCAATCAGGCCTGTATGGTCAGACAGAAGCCACTCCTTAGTAAAAGACACATGGCAGCCCATCTGGAGTTTGCCAAAAGGCACCTGAAGGACTCTCAGACCACAAGAAACAAAATTGTCTGGTCTGATGAGACAAAGATTGAACTCTTTGGCATGAATGCCAGGCGTCATGTTTGGAGGGAACCAGGCACTGCTCATAACCATGCCAGTGGTGGTGGCAGCATCATGCTGTGGGGATGTTTTTCAGCGGCAGGAACTAGGAGACTAGTCAGGATAGAGGGAAAGATGAATGCAGCAATGTACAGAGACATCGTGGATGAAAACCTGCTCCAGAGCGCTCTTGACCCCAGACTGGGGTGACGGTTCATCTTTCAGCAGGACAACGACCCTAAGCACACAGCCAAGATATCAAAGGAGGTGCTTCAGGACAACTCTGTGAATGTCCTTGAGTGGGCCAGCCAGAGCCCAGACTTGAATCTAATTGAACATCTCTGGAGAAATCTGAAAATGGCTGTGCACCGACGCTTCCCATCCAACCTGATGGAGCTTGAGAGGTGCTCTAAAGAGGAATGGGCAAAACTGCCCAAAGATAGGTGTGCCAAGCTTGTGGCATCATATTCAGAAAGATTTGAGGCTCTAATGACTGTCAAAGGTGCATCAACAAAGTATTGAGCAAAGGGTGTGAATACTTCATGTTCTCCTCGTTTCTGCGTGGGCTTACTTCGGGATTTCTCCGGTTTCCTCCCACATGCCAAAAGCATGCAAGTTAGGTTAATTGGCTTCAAACTGGGGATTCTAAATTGTCCTTAGGTATGACTGTGAGCGTGAATGGTTGTCTGTCTCTCTGTGTTGGCCCTGCGATGGACTGGCGATCTGTCCAGGGTGTACCCTGCCTCTCGCCCAAAGATGCTGGGATAGGCTCCAGGCCCCCCGCGACCCGAAAAGGATTAAGTGGAAGAAGATGGATGGATGGATGGATGGATGGATGTGATTTCTTAGTTTCTGATTTTTAATCAATTTTCAAAAATCTAAAAAAAAAAAACTTTTTTCATGTTGTCATTATGGGGTATTGTGTGTAGAATTTTGAGGAAAAAATGAATTTAATCCCTTTTGGAATAAGGCTGTACCATAACAAAATGTGGAAAAAGTGAAGCGCTGTGAATACTTTACGGATGCTCTGTAAATTGATAAAGATGAAACCCATTAATTTAGCCCAGAAAAATAAAATAATTTAAAAGTGGACTGTTGAATATAAGATCTCTGCCTGATAAAGCCACTTTAATTAGTAATATGATCATGGAGTATAATATAAATATACTCTGTCTCACAGAAACATGGCTACACCCCAGTGACTTTGTTAGTGTTAATGAGGCCACCCCTCCCAGTTATGGTAATATTCATATTCCTAGAAACACTGGCCGAGGTGATGGTGTTGGGGTAATACATGAATCCACATTACCAATGAATCCTCAGCCTAAGCTTGTCATGACCGAGGCACGGCCAGGGACTGAGCCCATGCCTTATGTTCATTTTACTCTTGGCTTTTCACAGTATTATTATTATTATTATGATTCTGATTATTATTATTACATTCCCTCGTGTTCCCTGATCATTGTCATGTCTTGTCATCCCCTGTTGGCTGTGTCTTGTGGTTGTCTTTTGTATTTGGTTATATTCCTGTTATTCCGGTTATATACTTTCCTAGATTCCTTTCTTTCCACCATGCCTTGTCCCCTCCCCCCACCTGTTTTGGTGTTACTATGTTGTTGTTGGGTTTTTTTTGTTTAGGGGTGTCTGGAATCCACCCCTTAAAAGGGGGGTTATGTCACAATCAGGGCACGGCCAGGGATCATGCCCACGCCTTATATTCATTTTAGTCTTGGCTTTTCACAGTATTATTATTATTATGATTCTTATTATTGTTATTAAGTGCCCCCGTGTTCCCTGATCATTGTCATATCTTGTCATTCCCTGTTGGCTGTGTCTTATGGTTGTCTTTTGTATTTGGTTATAACACCGGGTTAAAAAATTTTTTTTTGTAAGTTGTGTTTTTTCAACTGATTTAAGACAATTTTGCACCGCTGAATCCAAAAATGACATCCGTTTCTCTCGATCAGGCGCTAAGTACTAAGTACTAAGGCGCTGTACTTACTTAGTACTTGCTTAGTACTGTGCATGTACTTACCTTTATATAAAGGCAAGTACATGTAAATTGAATGTTACATCATCATTGTTCAAAATTCAGAGAATTTCAAGACCTAAAAAAGAATTTTGCATCATATAAAGCGAAAATACCGGTACATGTAAACAAAAACGTATAAAACAACATATGGCCATAATTCAAAAGTTGACCTGATTGAGCAAAACCAATGTGATTTTTTGATTCAGCACATCAAAATTGTCCTAAATCAGCTAAAAAAAAATTAAGATAAGATAAGATAAGATAAGATAAGCCTTTATTAGTCCCACAACGGGGAAATTCCAGGATTGCAACAGCACAGGGATAGCAACACTCAGAGCAAGAAGGCAAGAAAAAAAACAAGCAAGCAAGAGCAGCTAATATACATATGTACATATTACTATAAAATATATATATACACACACACACACAGACACACAGTGCAGAGCATTGTAGCTGGATGGAATAAATATATGAATATATGAACACACAGTGCGGAGCATTGTAGCTAGATGGAATAAATATGTAAATATATAAACACCCACAGTATGGAGCATTGCAGCTAGGTGGAATAAATATGCAAGTATATAAACACACACAGTGCGGAGCAATGTAGCTAGATGGAATAATATGTAGATATATAAAAACACAGTGCGGAGCATTGTAGCTAGATGGAATAAATATATAGATATATAAATATAAACACACCCAGTGCTGAGCATTGTAGCTAGATGGAATAAATATGTAAATATATAAACACACACAGTGCAGAGCATTGTTGCTAGATGGGATGAAACAGCATAACTGTCTACTTAGTTATCCTACATGGTATGATTATGTGCCCATACATATTCTCACCCTCCACAGCGACCGGTATGTTCCTAGTTGTATGCCGGAGAGGACCATTGTGTAAGTCTATTGCATCTTTTGCATTCAAAAAACTATTAGTTTGTTACGTCTTTTTGCTATCTCTGCGAGCAGCCCTGCTTAGGTTGTACAGTCTGACAGCCGTTGGTAGGAAGGACCTACGAAACCTCTCGGTTGTGCACCTGGGATGATGTAGTCTGCTGCTAAATGAGCTCCTCAGTGCATCCAGTATGTCCAGCATAGGGTGGAACTCGGACTCCAGCAGAGATGACAGTTTAGCCACCGTCCTTCTCTCTCCTATCTCCTCCATCGGATCAAGGCGCTGCCCCAGGACAGAGCTAGCTTTCTTAATCAGTTTGTTCAGTCTCTTCCTATCGGCTGCAGTAATGCCACTGCCCCAGCAGACCACTCCAAAAGTGATGGCTGATGCCACCACCGTGTCATAGAATGACTTCAGCAGCGCCCCTTGTACACCAAAAGACCTGAGTCTCCTCAGCAGGACAATAAATTTGATGTTGACCAGTGTAATCTTTGATCTCTGTTTATTTTTACTGTTCAGTATTGTTATCCTGCATGTTCATTGTTTTGTCTCTTGTGCATTCCCCATCTGTGAGTGTCTGTGTAGCTCCACCCGTCCTGTTTCCCTCACCTGCTGCCCTTAATCAGTCCCAGCTGTCTCACAATAAGTTCATTATGTTTCCCTATTTATGTGAGTTTTGGCATGTGCTCTGTCTGGCGTCATCATCGTTGTTTCCCAGTGTTCTCCCCGTGACTACCTGTTTCCAGTGATTCTCTGTAAGATTATTTTGCCTAGTCATCTCTTATGTTGTTTTCTGCCCCTGCCCAGCCATTTATTTGTTCCTTTGAGTTTTTTTGTTAATAAATTGTTATTTTGTGCACCATACTCCTGCCTGCGTCATGAGTCCTGCCTTTAAATGCTCATCTGCCCGGAGGGCATATCATGACAGTATAACGCCAGCATACTTGGACTCAGCAGGCAGAAGGGGGTTGGCAGCTGGTGGTTCCAGTGTAGATGAGCTGTGGGCAGCCCGGTTTATCCAGGACTTTGTTTCGGACACCCGTGCCTTCCGCACACCGAAGGAAACCCCGGAGATCCTGGATGCCACGGCTGGGATAGTGGAAGTGCTTCCCGGTCTGTGGTACTACCCCAAGCTGTTGGGACTACTGGCCACCGTCTCCAACCCCCACCGGACATATCGTGGGCTGGTGAGGAATTTAATTGGGGTACGAGAGTTTGTGCCGATGGCGCAGCGTCCCTGGACCCCGGCCTCCTCTTCTTGCCGCTATCGAGCCTCGAAGCCACACCATGACTGGGGGAGTTGTTCACCCAAGATGCCAGACTGTGCCGATGAGACAACGTCCCCTGGCTCTGATGTCTTCAGCTTCTTCTCACCCTTCAGTCACGCGGAGCTCAGCTATGCTGGCTCCCATGACAGCTGTAATGTCGGCTCCTTTGGCAGCTGCATTTCCAACTCCACTTCACTCTCTGCCCCCAGTGCCGCTCCCACACCACTGTGTTCCTCCTGTGTCAGCCCTACATCATTGTCAACCTCCAGTGCTGCTCCAACGCTGCAGTCAACCTCCAACGCTGGTTCCATGTTACTCCCAAGCTGCAGTGCCGCCTCCCTCCTTTGCTACACGGGTGCTCCTGCCCACTGCTGCAGGTGAGAGCACTTTATCTGCTGTTCCTCCAGTGTCTTCAGGGGTGGTCATCACCCCTTCAGCAACAGTGCCATCGGAGCCCTTGCCAGCGGAGGAGCAGGAGTTAAGGCAAGTACTCTTTTTAGTATTTATAACATCATTGCTGAAAAGGGATGATGTTATAAATATGAAAAGGGAGCTTGTCTTGCTCCTAGTGGGGAGACACAGTTACAGTTTCCAGCTGCTTCTGAACTCTCCCTGCCAGGCTCTTCTGCTGGCTGTTGTGTGGACTTGACACTTACTTAAGATAAGATAAGATAAGATAAGCCTTTATTAGTCCCACAATGGGGAAATTCCAGGATTGCAACAGCACAGGGATAGCAACACTCAGAGCAATAATCAAGAAGACAAGAAAAAAACAAGAGCAGCGAATATACATATGTACATATACAGTGGTACCTCTACTTACGAAATTAATTAGTTCTGGAAGTATTCTCGTAACGTGAAAATTCCGTAAGTAGAGGCGCGTTTTACATGTAAATGCCGTAATCCGTTCCAAGCCCCCCAAAATTCGGGCATAAATTTTTTACAAATCATAAAAACGCATCAAAACATGTAACAAATACATGTTACAATTAGATTACTGCACAATAAACATAAAATGAGAGTTTAAAATGAGAGAAAGAATAATAAAAGAGAATAATAAAAGAGAATAATAAAAATTATGTTCATTTACCTTTTAACTGCTATCGTCGTCGTCGTCGTCACCTTTTTGCCTTCTTTGGTTCATGTTCTGTCTCATCAGTGGTTTTTGCCTGACATTTTGTGAAGAAACGATCCAAGGACTTTGCTTTTGTCAGCTTGTAAGGGCTTCCTTTTGTTTTAATACCGTGCTAATCGTTGATGTATTACGGCCATATTCTTTGGCGAGATGAACCAAACGCATCCCCTTTTCATTACTACTTTATTTTATCCTTCTTACCTCTTGTAAGACTGTTGACTGAACTACACAATTTAGATAAAAAATTGTTAATTGTCATGTTTATCACCATCTACGTCAAAACTCTGTACTTTCACCTTGTTCTTAATAAAGTTTTGGGAAAAAAAAAAACGAAGCAAAAAAAAAAAAAAAAAGCATCCCCTTTTCATACGTAAAACTGCCCGAACACTTCGTGGCCAATGGGATACCAGGAAGATGCTAGGCGATAGCCAATGGCAGAGCAGCTACAGGTATGTTTACGTTCGGTAAACTACGGGAGCTGCGAGGAGCGCGTACTTTTTTGCCTTTCGTATCCTGAAATTTCGTTCGTAACAAGAGGCAATATTTTCCCGTTGAGGCGTGTCGTAACCTGAAAATTCCGTATGTAGAGACGTTCGTAAGTAGAGGTACCACTGTAAATATATAAACACACAGTGCAGAGCATTGTAGCTAGATGGAATAAACAGCATAACCGCCTACTTAGTTATCCTACATAGTATGAATATGTACCCATACATATTGTCACCCTCCGTAGCGACCGATATTGTCCTAGTTGTATACTGGAGGGGACCATTGTGTAAGTCTATTGCGTCTTTTGCATTCAATACTATTAGGTCGTCACGTTTTTTTGCTATCTCTGCGAGCAGCCCTGCTTAGGTTATACAGTCTGACAGCTGTAGGTAAGAAGGACCTGCGAAACCTCTTGGTTGCGCACCTAGGATGATGTAGTCTGCTGCTAAATGAGCTCCTCAGTGCGTTCAGTATGTCCTGCATAGGGTGGGACTCAGACTCCAGCAGAGATGACAGTTTAGCCACCATCCTTCTCTCTCCTATCTCCTCCACTGGGTCAAGGCGCTGCCCCAGGACAGAGCTAGCTTTCTTGATCAGTTTGTTCAGTCTCTTCCTATTGGCTGCTGTAATGCCACTGCCCCAGCAGACTACTCCAAAAGTGATGGCTGATGCCACCACCGTGTCGTAGAATGTCTTCAGCAGCGCCCCTTGTACACCAAAAGACCTGAGTTTCCTCAGTCTCCTTGTGTTTCTTCCTCCCTGTCTGAGGTGGCTGTGTCAGACATGGAGGAGCACCCCTCAATACCTGTTTCCACTGCAGTGCATGCCGCTGCTCCAGCAGTTCCTGAGGTGCACACACCCACTCCAGCAGTTCCCGAGGTACACACCTCTGCTCCAGCAATTCCCGAGGTGCACACTGCTGTCCCAGCAGCCACCGAGGTGCACATCATGGCTCCAGTACTCTCCGTGGTCGGCGCTCCCCAGTTGTGTCTCAGTGAGGTCAGCGCTCCCTTAGAGGCTCCCAAGCATGGCATTTCCTCAGCACCATGCCAACTTTGGTAGACTGCCCGATGTGCCGTGTTCACCTGTCTGGTGGCCCTTGGACTTTGTTAGGCCACCCGATGCGCTGTTTCTCTGTCTGGTGGGCCTTGGACTGTGGTACACCACCAGATGCATCATGTTCCTCCTCTTGATGGTCGTGGGACTCTGGCTGACCACCTGGTGGACATTGTTGCCTTTGTTTATGTTTTTGTTTTTCGCACTGTGCCTTGCCCCCCTCCTCCTGCCCGTCTTGGTGTTACTATGTTTTGTTTTGGTTTTTTTTGTCTGTTTAGGTGTGTCTGGAAGGTGGACCCATGAACTTTAACCTGTTGAACTCTGGTCAATTTCCCTAAAAACGCCTAAAAATAACATGCCCAAAGTAAATCAAAAGCTGTTCTTCAACCCTTTGCAGCATCTTCATGGGGTTGGTCTCATTTAAAAGAAAACACTGAATTTTTTGGCAAAACAGTCATAATCTCTCTAAGTGCTCCTGCCACTGAGTAACAATCATCTAAACATACTGAATTGCTGTGTGAAACGTGCTGGAAAACAACAGAAATGTAGAACCAAGTGTTTTCAAGCTCAGGTCAAAATTTTGTAACGATACCACAAAAAATGAATATATTACACAGCTTTTTTCTCAGGTTGTAACAAAGCGTTCTTGTACTGTGTCAAACTGTGCCAAATGGCACAGTTTGGAAAGCTATATTCCAGAGTTCACTATCTCAGCAGTTTGCACAGTAAAACCAAGGGGTAACAACCCAGACATACACAGCACAGTTCCTGTTTTTTTTTTTTTTTTACAGGCAAAAATAGCCTGCAGTGTAAGAAAAATTATGCGAAAAATTAATACATTTCACTAAAGTATACACAAAAACAACCCTCTCCCCCCTCCAATTTTTCCAGAGTTCACTATCTCACCAGCTTACACAGATACAGGTCAACTGGACCCCTGACCAAGTGCACACCCCAAGTGAACCACGGAATCCAATCTGTACATGTCCAGGTACATTCTCCATCCAGTGATTTATAAATGCTGCCCCAGATGAAAACCTGTCTGTGGGACTATAATGTTCTGAATGAGGCTTTAGAAAATTATGAATCACTTTGTAAATCACTGGATTGAAAATGTACAGATTGAATACCGAGGTGCACCTGGGCTGCTCACATTAGTGTGCTCGCATGGTCAGGGGTCCATTTCACCAGATCACTTTTACACAGTAAAACAAAGGCATAATAATTCAGACATACACAGCACAGTTCCTTTTTTTACAGGAAAAAATAGCCTACAGTTAAATAAAAATTATACTAAAAAATTATTAAATTTTTCTGCAGTATACACAGTAACAAATACCGCCCCCCCCCCCCCCATGGTGCACACAAAAACGTCGCCATGCGAGACCCTTGTAATTACCGATTGGTCAAAAGTTATTTTTATTACTATTTTTATCAATAAAGAATAATTTAGATTATAAGACTTACCTGTCCACAACCGCACTGCCACTGGTATTGTCCACTGGCGTCTGGATCGTCAGCTATTCCATTATTGAAACCTCCGTTTGTTTACTGATTCATTGTCGATGTCACCCGACCCGGTCAAGCCATCAACGTTTTCATGCAAGCCCTTTCGGTATATTTTGTGAACCATTTTTCAAAACAGGTAAAATAATGGCTAATCTTACCCTGACCCTTCTGCACAGTATCACAAAGGACTGCGTGTCACACAGCGGCGGAGTCAAAAGACATTTTACGCACGAGAATGCATGGTATTTTACCGGAAATATAAACACTGAACTAGGCATGTAGGATGTCACTGAAGTCAGAAATTGATTGGCTAAACGACACGTCCATCGTCAGATTACTTGGCTTCAATTGGCTCGTTGTATTCGCCATCGTTGATGGGCAGATACTTCTTGCTAGGTTTACGATCATTGGTTATTCAAGGTTTAAAAACCCAAATCAAGGCTCTTGTTGGTCGAATGAGATGTCAATCTCATTCTAAACCAATCAAACACTTCTTTGACTTTCTGTTTAGGGCTGTGTCTGTACTGGAAGACTGGAAATACAGCTTTTTTTTTCAGTGCGCACTGAGACGCACTAAGACGCACAGACTTTTTTTTCCTCGCTTGGTTAGATTCCTGTGTTCTGTTTCTTTCCACCAAGCTTTGTGCCCCTCCCCCCCACCTGTTTAGTATGTTTTTTTGTTGTTGTTGTTTTGTTTAGGGGTGTCTGGAATCCACCCCTTAAAGGGGGGATTATGTCACAATCAGGGCACGACCAGGGATCATGCCCTTGCCTTATATTCATTTTAGTCTTGGCTTTTCACAGTATTATTATGATTCTGATTATTGTTATTAAGTGCCCCCGTGTTCCCTGATCATTGTCATATCATTTTTTTAATTTACCTTTTGTTCTTATTAAAGACAAAAATAGAAAGGAGATGTTTTTACCTTCTTTACGTGTTTCGACTGTTCACTGCAACCTTCGTCAGAAGTGTCAGCTGATTGCTGCGAGGTGTCATTTTATCAGCTGACCTTCGTAGGTGGGGCCAGCACAGCAGACCTGTCAGATCCATCGAGCTGGCCCCGCTTTCCGCCGTCTGATGGTCTCTGGAGAATGTGGTCCCAGGTGTGGGAAAGCATAAAGGCCCCCTCATCCCGGTTCATGCTATCTTTTCCCTGCTTCCTGATTTCTATGGCCTCCTTGATCCAACGTTTGTGTCTGTTGCTCTCCAATCCAATAATTTGTGCGTTGTCCCAGTCCATGATGTGATTATTCCATCTAGCTACAATGCTCTGCACTGTGTGTTCATATATTCATATATTTATTCCATCCAGCTACAATGCTCTGCACTGTGTGTCTGTGTGTGTATATATATATATTTTATAGTAATACGTACATATGTATATTAGCTGCTCTTGCTTGCTTGTTTTTTTTTTTTTTTTTTTTTTTTTTTTTTTTTCTTGCCTTCTGATTGTTGCTCTGAGTGTTGCTATCCCTGTGCTGTTGCAATCCTGGAATTTCCCCGTTGTGGGACTAATAAAGGCTTATCTTATCTTATCTTATCTTATCTTATCTTATCTTATTTCTTTTGTAGTGATCTGATATTGCTGATTTTAATGTTTCTTGTTCTGCCTTTTGTTTTTGTGATCTTGTGAGACGTCCTTGTGTTTCCTTCTCACATTCCTTCTGGTGTTCTTTTTTCCTTGTGGTGAATGATCTTCCGGTTTCTCCAATGTAGGTTTTGTTGCATGATCTGCATGATATTTCATATATTACATTGCATTTTTTGTCTTGTTCTATTTTGTCCTTGGGGTGTACTAATAACTGTCTTAATTTTTTTGTGTGGTTTTATTGCTGTGTTTATTTTGTATTTTTTCATGATCCTTTGAATTTGTTCCGTTATTCCTCAGATGTATGGTATGGTTATGGTGTCCTTGTTTTTGATTTCGGCTTTTGTTCTGTGTCTTGTTTCCTGTTTGTTTTCTTTGTTTTTGATTTGCTGTTTCCCTTTGTTCATGGCTCATACTGGATATTGGCAGTGTATGAGTACATGTTTTATGTGGTTTTCCTCCTCCTGTCTGTCTTCTTGGTCTGTGATGATGGTGGCCCGTTCATATTCACATTCAACGTCCTGACAACGGATAGTTTGTGTGCTGTGGGGTGTTCTGATATCCATAGTAGGTACTGATCCGTGTAGGTTGGTTTCCTGTAGACTGTGATTTTTATACTGCCATCATCGTTATGGTGGATTTTCATGTCCAGAAAGGCAATGGTGCCATTTTCTTTCTCCATGTGTGAATTTTATATTCCCAGTGCTGTCCATGCTATTCAGATGGTCAGTGAGTTCTTGTGTGTGTCCTTTCCTTATTTTCTCCAGAATGCCATCCACGTATCTCTTCTAGAGGGTGGGTTTACATTGTGTAGGTGCTGTGTTGATTGCTTTGTTTTCCAGATCGCTTATTTCAGTCGCTTATTTCAGACATAACAGATGGCATTGCTTTGGCTTCTAATTCCACTATTACGAACCTTGGAGTAGTCTTTGACATGTCTTTTAACTCTCATATGGTTCATTCCATATCATTTCAACAAATTTTCAGAACATCCCATGCACTTGGGTCTCCAAAATTCTGAAATTTTCACCAGTTGTTCCTTATTTTTCCAATAGGCACACTGTAAAATTTTAGTTTGCTCGGATGGATACTTTTTGAGACACGGCCAATTTAGTGTGTGTGTATGTGTGGGGGGGGGGGGGGGGGGGGTTGGTATGTCTCGATTTTGGTGCATGCGTCCTTATTTTTCCTCCATTTTCAGGTGTCAATGTCTCAAGAACTACACCACATAGGAAACTGAAATTTGTTACAGTAATACACCTCCACCTACTCTCTCAGAATATACAAAAAGATCTGTCTTACATCATAAGTGGTAGGCATGCCAGCCCCTCAAACATGGAAAAAAAATTACTTGGGTTTCGTGGTTGACCATGTTTGGGCCTTCAGAAAACAATTTTGTATATGCCCCAGCTTCTTGGCTTTCTCAGAGCTTTGAGATACATACATGGACTGTTCAAAGCATTAATGGTTAGTTAGATATATGCATTGGTTTCTGAATGGCAGCCTCTCAAATCCAAAAAAAGTTTTTGTGTCAGATTTTCATTGGCCCATAACTGCGTGTGGGAATGCATGAAAAAAATCTTCAAAAAGTTCAAAAATTCCTCTTTCTTGGGATAAAAAACACTTTTTCTTTATGCAAGTTCTTCATTTTTATTTTTGATCCCAAATATGGGGCTATTTCACCACTCACAAATATTGAAATTCTCAATATTAGACCATTGTTGCTTGCTTCTGTGTCTTATATTCATTTATTGTTGATTATTTGTTCATTATTAACCTAAAAATATAATGACCATTGCATCAGAAATGTACATTTATTTGTCATATCACATTCATACTACAGTTAGGTTTAGGGTTACCACATTACATAAATGTACCCGCTCACTTGATGACTTCATTGACACTGTCATGAAGTCATGGTCTTTGAACAGTCCATGTATGTATTTCAAAGCTCTGAAAAAATCAAGAAGCTGGGGCATATACAAAGTTGTTCTCTCAAGGCCCAAACATGGTTGACCACGAAACACGAATATTTTTTTTTCCATTTTTGAGGGGCTGGCATGCCTACCACTTATGATATATGACAGATCTTTTTGTATATTCTGAGAGAGTAGGTGGAGATGTATTACCGTACCAAATTTCAGTTTCCTATGTGGTGTAGTTCTTGAGATATTGACACCTGAATATGGAGGAAAAATAAGGACCTGCCAAAATTGCGGCAAAATTGACAAATACCCAAATTTGTTACAGTAATACACCTCCACCTACTCTCTCAGAATATACAAAAAGATCTGTCTTACATCATAAGTGGTAGGCATGCCAGCCCCTCAAACATGGAAAAAAAATTACTTGGGTTTCGTGGTTGACCATGTTTGGGCCTTCAGAAAACAATTTTGTATATGCCCCAGCTTCTTGGCTTTCTCAGAGCTTTGAGATACATACATGGACTGTTCAAAGCATTAATGGTTAGTTAGATATATGCATTGGTTTCTGAATGGCAGCCTCTCAAATCCAAAAAAAGTTTTTGTGTCAGATTTTCATTGGCCCATAACTGCGTGTGGGAATGCATGAAAAAAATCTTCAAAAAGTTCAAAAATTCCTCTTTCTTGGGATAAAAAACACTTTTTCTTTATGCAAGTTCTTCATTTTTATTTTTGATCCCAAATATGGGGCTATTTCACCACTCGCAAATATTGAAATTCTCAATATTAGACCATTGTTGCTTGCTTCTGTGTCTTATATTCATTTATTGTTGATTATTTGTTCATTATTAACCTAAAAATATAATGACCATTGCATCAGAAATGTACATTTATTTGTCATATCGCATTCATACTACAGTTAGGTTTAGGGTTACCACATTACATAAATGTACCCGCTCACTTGATGACTTCATTGACACTGTCATGAAGTCATGGTCTTTGAACAGTCCATGTATGTATTTCAAAGCTCTGAAAAAATCAAGAAGCTGGGGCATATACAAAGTTGTTCTCTCAAGGCCCAAACATGGTTGACCACGAAACACGAATATTTTTTTTTCCATTTTTGAGGGGCTGGCATGCCTACCACTTATGATATATGACAGATCTTTTTGTATATTCTGAGAGAGTAGGTGGAGATGTATTACCGTACCAAATTTCAGTTTCCTATGTGGTGTAGTTCTTGAGATATTGACACCTGAATATGGAGGAAAAATAAGGACCTGCCAAAATTGCGGCAAAATTGACAAATATCCCCCTCAATAAATTGACCGTATTTCAAATAGTATCCATCTGAGCAAACTAAAATTTTACAGTGTGCCTATTGGAAAAATAAGAAACGAGTGGTAAAAATTTCAGAATTTTTTGAGACCCAAGTGCATGGGCCATTTGTTGAAATGGCATGGAATGACCCATATACAGCAAACTGCTAAGACTGCCTTCACCATCTGCATAATATTTCTAAAATTAGGCCCATCCTGTCTCATAAAGATGCAGAGAAACTTGTCCACGCCTTTATCACCTCTAGACTAGACTACTGTAATTACTTTTATCAGGCTGTCCTAATAAGTCTATAAAGATTTTTCAACTCATTCAAAATGCAGCTGCACGTATCCTGACGAGAACAGGAAGAAGAGATCATATTATTCCAGTTTTAGCTTCTTTACATTGGTTCCCAATAAAATATAGAATTGAATTCAAGATTTTACTACTAACCTATAAAGCCCTTAATGGCCTAGCTCCATCTTACCTGCAAGAACTCATAGTTCCCCGTCACCCAACCAGAGCTTTGCGCTCCCAAAATTCCAAACTACTTGTAGTCCCCATGGTCTCCAGAAGTAGATTGGGAGGTAGAGCTTTCGGTTATCAAGCTCCCCTCCTGTAGAACCATCTCCCCAATTCAGTTCAGGGGGCAGACACCCTCTCTTTATTTAAGAGTAAATTGAAATTCCTTCTCTTTGATAAAGCATATAGTTAAAATTACTTTGTATTTACAATGTCTCCTGTTAGTGTTATTGTTTGTTGTTAGTGTTATTTGTTGTTGCCTGTTCTGTGGCTGTCTTTTCCCATCTCCTACTTTTTCTACCTCTACTTAACTCTTTTCAACCCAGACAGTCAAGGCGAATGGTTGTCCTCTATGAGTTATAGTTCCGCTCAAGGTTTCTGCCCATTAAAGGGAAGCTTTTCCTCGCCTGTGTTGCCACAGTGCTTGCTCTTAGGGCTCTCTGCTGGTTTTCTGTAGATTTGAGAGTGTGGCCTAAACCTGCTCTTTTGTAAAGTGCCTTGCGATGACCTTGTGCTGTGATTTGGTGCTATATAAATAAACTGAATTGAATTCTTTCCACTTCCAAATGATGGCTCCAACAGTGCTCACTGGAACATTCAGCAGTTTAGAAATGCACCTGTAACTAATGCCATCATTCTGTTTTGCAACAATAAGGTTACAAATGTCTAGAGAAAGCTCTTTGCTTCTACCCATCATGAGTTCTTTGTGGTGTGACAATCTGATATTCACAGATGTTTTGAAAGACTATCAGTCAGGACTTAAGCAGCTGAAATTAATTTTTACTGATGGGGGATGGGATGGGTTCCTAAATTCTAATGGATTTCAGCTGATTTCTTGGCTTTCTATGCCTTTTTGCACCTCTTTTTTTCTTCATGTGTTCAATTCTTATTCCCTGTGTCATTCCACTTTATTAAATATAACTTGTTTTGTGAACACAGTTGCCTTGATTTCTTTGTATGTATGGATTACTTGGGTTGTTACTGATATCTGGTGGAAAATCTCAGGTCAATGGCTCCACCAGAAATGTGTTTAATGAGAAAAAGGTTGACGTTGTAGAGGATGCCTTCACAGACGAGACTGAGTTTATTTCTCAGGCGAGGTTTATTCAGAGTTTACATCCTCTAACAAGAAGTGTATCTCAACAAAAGAGGCAGAACAATCTTTCCTCACAGCTCTTATACCCCCAGAGACACAAAACCCCCAACATCAAATATCACACCTTCAACCCACAGTCCTTCAGTAAACATATAGCCTCCGAGGCCCGTTGGCTTCTCTATTGTCTCTTCCGCCTCGGGGGCTCCTGCTGGGACATTCTCTCTGACTTCCCGTCTCTCCAGAAACCACTTCACACCTGCCGAGGTCTCTGCCGGGTCAGGTCCTTTTGGACGTTTGAAGTCTCTAGAGTATGCACCGTCATGCCTACTAAATACATGTGAGAGAAAATGCGTACCATACAAGCATGCCATATATGCGCCCTAAATGTGCGCCATATAACCCCCCCCAAACGTCTAAATAAGGACAAGTTACACCTCAGAGGCATAGAATCATGACATATCACACAGAACGAGAAAAAAATTGGCACAACAGGATCACACATCCAACTGCTTGGGCTTTAACCTCCTGCCATATCTGCTGTGAGCAGGTCTCGCTCTGCCTGTGGCTGTCTCTTGCATCTGTGGATCAGAGTCATTAGCACATCGTTGTGAAAGCTTAGCAGAGTGTCTCCCCGGCGGCCTGCCGCGGCGGGGGGCCCTGGCCAACTGGACCTGTTCATCAGCTAACACAAAAGCAGGTTTGAGTCTGTTAATGCAGACCAATTCCCTCCTGTCTCCCAAATCGAGCAAAAAATGCTTTTCCCCGGTTTCTAACACTCTGAACGGTCCATCATAAGGTGGTCTTAAACCTAACCTCTGTGCGTCGTGTCTAACAAAGACGAATTCTGCATTCTTTAAGGCTTTAGGCACAAAAACGCGTGGGAAACTGTGATGAACTGGAGCGGGGAGGGTGTTTGATCCCGTGTCGCTCTGCAGCAGCTGAGCGGGGGGGCGATCTGGTGCGGGGTTCTCAGGAAGGAATTCTCCCGGTAACCGGAGAGGTTGGGCGAAGACAAGTTCGGCCGGAGAGGCCTGCAAATCTTCTTTAGGTGCTGAACGCAACCCTAATAAAACCCATGGAAGCTTATCAACCCAATTTGTGTCTGTGAGAGCCACTCTGAGGGCTGCTTTCAATGACCGGTGAAAGCGTTCGCACAAACCGTTGGCCTGGGGGTTATTCGCAGTTGTGCGATGAATTTTCACCCCCAGGCTGAGTGCCATGGATGACCAGAGCTCGGAAACAAATTGGGGTCCTCTGTCAGACGTTATGTCTGACGGGACTCCAAAGCGCACGACCCAAGCCGTTAAAAAAGCGCGCGCAACATCTGCTGCTGTGGTTGACGCCAGGGGAATCGCCTCTGGCCAGCGCGTACTGCGGTCCACCATAGTTAGAAGGTGTGTGAACCCCTGTGACAGCGGGAGGGGTCCCACCAGGTCAACATGCACGTGGTCGAAGCGTTTGGCTGGGATGTGAAAAGGTTCTAGAGGGGCCCGTGTGCTTGTGTACCTTTGCTCTTTGACACGCTGCGCAGGCTGCGGCCCATTCTTTGACCTGTTTACGCAGCCCCGGCCAAACAAACTTCTCTCCCACCATTTTGATCAACGTGCGAACGCTCGGATGTGCCAGCGAATGTATTAAGTCAAAAACACCGTGACGCCACGCAGCCGGGACCACAGGGCGCCCCCGCCCCGTGGAGACATCGCAGATTAGTGGGGGGCATACCTCTTTGATGCACCCTGTGCTCCAGCCTTAGCCCTGTTGGCCCAGACTGGAGCGCGCGCACGTCTGCATCGTTAACCTGCTCGGCGGCCATGGCTGCATAATCTAACCCAACGCAGACCGGGGCTGTGAGCGCTTCCGCGCCGCAAGCCTGGCCCAAGTCTACAGCCGCCGAGTCTGCCCCCTGGGGGCCTGGCAGTGCAACTGCGCGCGAGAGACAATCTGCTACTACATTGTGTTTACCTGCCACGTGTTGAATGTCGGTGGTAAACTCCGAAATCGCGGCCAGCTGTCTCTGTTGTCGGCCCGACCAAGGCTCTGAAATTTTAGCCATTGCAAAAGTTAATGGTTTATGGTCTACAAATGCGGTGAAACGGCGCCCTTCCAACCAGAACTGGAAGTGGATGATGGCCAAATGCAGGGCTAAAAGCTCCATATCAAACACGCTGTATTTACGCTCGTTATCGCGCAATGTTTTGCTGAAAAACGCAAGTGGTTGCCAGCTCCCTGCCAGCTCCCTGCTACCAGTTGCTCGACCACCGCTCGCACTGCCACGTCGGAAGCGTCCGTGGTTAGCGCCATGCGAGCTGCTGGCACCGGGTGTGCCAATAACGCAGCGTTCGCGAGGGCTGATTTGACCTGTGAGAAAACGCGCTCCCGGTCCGGGGACCACTCGACCTTAGCTGCAGGTTTTTGTTTCTTTAATGCCGCGTACAATGGGTGCATGAGCCGTGCCGCGTTGGGGAGGAAGCGGTTATAAAAATTGACCATCCCCAAAAATTCTTGCAGTGCCTTAACTGTCTGCGGTTGGGGGAAATCCGTTATCGCACGCACTTTATCCGGCAGCGGGACCGCGCCCTCTGGAGACACGCGGTGCCCCAAAAAATCGATTTGCGCTACCCCGAATTGGCATTTCGCTGGGTTAATGATCAGCCCGTGTTCTGTCAGCCTCTGAAAAACGGCTGTGAGATGGTGCTCGTGTTCGGCTTCGGATGCACTGGCTACCAAAATATCATCCAAATAAGCAAACACGAAAGGGAGGCCGCGCAGCACTGCATCCATCATGCGTTGGAACGTCTGCGCGGCGCCTTTGAGGCCGAAAGGCATGCGCAAAAACTCGAAAAGCCCGAAAGGGGTTATAACTGCCATTTTGGGTATGTCCTGCGCGCGGACTGGGACTTGGTGATAACCGCGCACCAAATCTATTTTGGAAAAGATGCGCGCCCCCGCCAAATGTGCTGAAAAATCCTGGATGTGCGGAATCGGGTAGCGGTCGTGTGCTGAAGCATTGTTTAATCTGCGGAAATCACCGCAAGGGCGCCACGAGCCGTCAGCCTTGGGCACCATGTGCAGGGGTGACGACCAAGGGCTGTTCGAGTGTCTAACAATGCCCAGTTTTTCCAAGTTGGTGAATTCCTCGCGCACGATGGCCAGTTTAGCTGGGTACAAGCGCCGAGCTTTTGCAGAAACAGGGGGGCCAGAGGTAGTTATGAAATGCTCGACCCCGTGTTTGGCAACTGACGCTGAAAATGTTGGGACCGTGAGTGTTGGGAACTGGTTGAGTAATGCATGAAACTTACCACCCGCAGCTGTGACATTGGGATGTGCAGAAGGCAGGGCCACCCGAGCTGTGCAGGAGATAGAGTAGAAAGACAGTGCATTTACAATACGTCTATTAGCAAGATCAACTAACAAACTGTTTGAGCATAAAAAGTCAGCACCTAGCATGTTGTTGTTAACTGCGGCCACGACGAAGGTCCACTCGAAGGTGCGCCCGTGGAGGGACAGGAGGAGCGTCTTCTCCCCATAGGTTTTGATCGTGGAGCCGTTCGCTGCTAACACCAGGGGTCCGCTGGCAGGCGTCAGTGTGTCCGCGTAGGCAGGCTTGACAAAACTTAGCTGGGAGCTTGTGTCCACCAGGAATTCTTTCCCTGAATTCGCGTCTGTCACGAAAAGCAGCTTGTTCTTCGTACCGAGAGTTGCAGCTGCTACCGGCTCTCGGTCTTGGCGTTTCCCCTGGCGCTGGTATCGGCACGGTGGGACGCATCTGCGCGCTCTTTCGGCGAAGCGTCGATGGTAGGAACAGAGGGTGTTGTGAGCTCCGCTTCTCCTGGCCTCTGCCGCTGCTGACGTCAGTGGATCTGGTGCTGTAGCCTCTGGTCCCCCCTCGTCTCGCGGGGGTGCGTTCAGCTCTGCCGCTGCCGTCGTGGCTGCGTGCCGTCTATGGGCGTCGACGAGCCGCTGCGCCTCCTGGCCCAGCTCGTGGTAGTCCCGGTTGTTGAGTGGCTGCGAGCTGGCCAGGGTGACTCTCACTGCTGGCGGGAGCGTTCTGAGGAAGAGGTGGGCGAAGATAAAGCTGTCGTCATCCTCGCCTCTCAGGCTCATCATCTTCGCCATCAGATCTGCCGGCCTGTCTGCTTCCCCTTCTGTCAGCGCCAGGAGCTTCTCTGCTCGCTCCCCCAGCGAGGGAGTGAAGACTTGAATGAGGGCGGCTTTCATTGCGCCGTACTTGTTGTCTTGGGGCGGGTGGTTGGTCAGGCTCTCCACCCGCTGCACTGTGAGGCTGTCAGCTTTGCGACGACATGGAAGAACCTCGTTGCGTCCGCTGAGATTCCCCGAAGGTGGAACTGCGCCTCCACAGTGGTAAACCAGGAGCGCGGGTTATGTTGCCAGAAATCGGGCAGCTGTAGGGTGGTAGCTGCGTTAACCCAGTTGGCTCCTGAAGAGTCCGGTGCGGAAAGCTCGCCGTCACCGGCCATGGTTTGTCGTAGGTCACCAGTGTAGAGGATGCCTTCACAGACGAGACTGAGTTTATTTCTCAGGCGAGGTTTATTCAGAGTTTACATCCTCTAACAAGAAGTGTATCTCAACAAAAGAGGCAGAACAATCTTTCCTCACAGCTCTTATACCCCCAGAGACACAAAACCCCCAACATCAAATATCACACCTTCAACCCACAGTCCTTCAGTAAACATATAGCCTCCGAGGCCCGTTGGCTTCTCTATTGTCTCTTCCGCCTCGGGGGCTCCTGCTGGGACATTCTCTCTGACTTCCCGTCTCTCCAGAAACCACTTCACACCTGCCGAGGTCTCTGCCGGGTCAGGTCCTTTTGAACGTTTGAAGTCTCTAGAGTATGCACCGTCATGCCTACTAAATACATGTGAGAGAAAATGCGTACCATACAAGCATGACATATATGCGCCCTAAATGTGCGCCATAACGTGTTCAATACTTATTTTCCCTGCTGTATACAATAAACATGCCTGGCAATCACTAGAAATAATAGTCTTCTTCTTTTGGCTGCTTCCTTTAGGGGTTGCCACAGTGGATCATCTGCCTCCATGTCATCCTATCCCTTGCATTTTCTTCTGTAACACTAACCCTCTCCATGTCCTCCTTCACTACATCCATGAATCTTCTCTGTGGTCTTCCTCTTTTCCTCCTGCCTGGCAGCTCCATCTTCAGCACCCTTTGTCCATCATATTCACTATCCCTCCTCTGCACATGTCCAAACCATCTCAGCTTTGCCTTTTTTACTTTGTCTCCAAACTGCCCAACCTGAGCTGTCCCGCTGATATTTCTAATCCTGTCCCTCCTAGTCACTCCCAATGAGAATCTTAGCATCTTCAACTCTGCCACCTTCAGCTCTGCTTCCTGTCTTTTTGTCAGCTTCACCACCCGTCCCCTTGGTCACACGTTTATCATGGAGGAAACAAGACTTTGTGGCCCATGATGTTTCTGTCCGAGGCATATGTAAAACTAGCTCTAAGAAGTACACATCTGTGTGTGACTGGGTATGGCTCAGTGTTGCCCTGGAGGAGCTTCAGGTGGAGGTTGGGGGAGATGGAAGACTGTGGATCTGTGTGGAGATTGCTGTTTCACAAACGAGACCCCAGACAAGTGGTAAAAATAGATGGATGGACTTCCTTCTCATTTAATTCATACATTTGTTGATTCTACATGCAGCAGTGATTGTTGAGTCTTCAGAAAGTGTGAGGTAACCAGTGGTATTGCATTTTAATCTGATGTCCGGTAGGTACATTAAGTTTGGCCATGTATATTTTTACAAAAAAGTACAGCAGATTCCAATTAGAAAGGGCTATACATTGGACAGGTAGTTGATAGTCCTATTCATTCACCACCGGCAAATGTGACTCATGCACTAGCCTCCTGAAGCTCTATTCAAGAGCACACAAAAGTACAATGCCGCTGAAGCAGATCTTTTTTATGCTGTGTTAAATGTAAGAAATAATGTTAAAATGAAAACTGATCCCCCATGTTTATGAGGGAACAGGTCATTAATGTCAAAACTGCCCTCGAGCAAAAAATGGCCATATGTTTTTTTTTGTTTGTTTGTTTTTTTTTACCTAGGGAATTATGCCATATAGTTGTAGTTTGAGAAATGTGACCTCTAGTGGTGGTGAAAGTAATAACATGAAGTTAGATGGTAGAGTGAGAGAGACAGACAGAGATAGAGGGAGAGGGGTAAAATATGTTGAAAATGGACATTCTCCCTCGACTAAGCCAAACCCTATCCTTTTCCATAACCTTTAGCCTCAAGTTTTATGAGCAAACCCTAATATTGTAATTTTTTAAGCATCTATAAAAATGCATTTAATGAGTACAGGCTTTCCGCTGGCAACATTTCCATGTGGCGGGCTGCCACCCTTGAAGCTATGCCGCCACACTAAGAAAATATAAATGAATAACGCTCCACAAGCACGTACATGAAGAACATGTGTGACAATCATCCACGCGTCGGAGTTCGGAAGTGCCCTGCCCACCTGCTTGACCATTCCAGTCTGCAGGCAGAGTGTCTCTCTGGCATCACTAAGAAGCATGTTATTATTAATGTTATTATTAATGTTCTATAAACGCGGAAAGAAGCAGAAGAGGTTTGTAAGCAGTGGAGACATTTATCATGGTTTTAATCCGCTGGTAACGGGAAAAATAATGAAGTGTCACTTATCAAACGGGGTGGTTAGGCTTCATATGCAGGCTTCATATGTAGGGAAAGGCAAGGGGACTGAATTGCTGAGGAGTGACTTCACCAGCCACTACAATATTAACTAACTTATGTTCATTATTATGTAGCTGACAAGTTAAGATGATTGAAATTTATGAAGTCACTGACTTCAATCTGTCAACAGCCTTCAGACAAACTAAACATGCCAACATTTGGATTTCAAAATAAGGTTTTTCGTGCTGTCTGGTTGGTGAGGAGAGTTCTAAAAAAAAACTATAAATACGGTATATAGAAATATAACAGAAATAACTGCATCTTTGGTAATTTAAGTTAATTTATTTCATTAAATATTATTTTATCAGCATTTTTTTCTTTGAAATCAAAGTTAATTAAATTATTGTTCTGTTCTAGCTCTGCAAAATTATGGTCAAAAGTGTATATTGTATGTGGAAAAAAAGTCAAAATTTTACCACAGTCTGTTTCAAATTTATATTAAAAAAAAAAACCCGGTAATTTTATAAAAAATAGACAAAAATGAGCTATAAAATAATCCACAAGTTTATAATAAAGTCTCAAATATATAAGGAAAAAAAAGTCATCATTTTACAATAGGAAATTACAAAATGAGGAAACTGGTTGCAAATTTAGATAGATTTACACAGAAAAGTAGAAAACTATCAGAAAATTATTATAAATTTTGGAGAAAAACCTCAAACCTTCAAGACTGAAGTCATTACTCAAGTTTTTCAGTGGGTGCTCTTTGTACCCTTAACTCAACTAAAAAATTGTGGTTGTCTACTTTTTTTTTTCCACAATATTTTTTATTGAACCTTTTTTTTTTTTTTTTACAAACATAGCACACACAGTCAGACACTAACACAAAAGTAATTTAAAAATTAAAAAGAACAATAACAAAATAACAAAAAAAAGTGTAATAAAAACAACAACAGCCAATAACAAAAACAAGTCAACAACAATGCTCCTCTGTTTAGTCTAGGTAATGTATTACATAAGAATACATAATATACATTCACCAGCTTGGAATTTGCAAGGTCCACACATATCATTCACCTTCTTCTTCAGAAGTTACGTTTAATTTCTTTACATAATCAATGAAAGGTCTCCATATATTCTCAAACACATTTTCCTTTGATTTCAGTATATATGTTATTCTTTCTAGTGGAAGGTTTGTTAACCTCTTGCACTCCGGTGTACCGTGGGCGGTCACGTCTCTGCGTCCTAGTGTGCACTGGAAAAAAAAAAAAGCTGCATTTCCGTTCTTCCACGACAGACACAGCCGCGAACAGAAAGCCAAAGGAGTGCTTTGATTGGTTTAGATGTGATTGACCTCTCATTCAACTAATAAGAGCCTTGAATTGGGTTTCTGAAACCTTGAAGAACCAATGACTGAAAACCTAGCAAGAAGGACCCGCCTACCAACGGCTGCGAATACAGCGAGCCAATTGAAGCACAGAAGTTCGAAAGCGTGCGTCCCTTGCGTAAAATCTGTTTTGTGTAAGGCTGGGTGACACACGCGTTCGCCAGTCTTTTTTTCTTACTACTGTTCTTATTTGTTTTGAAAAATCGTTCGCCAAAACCGCAATCATGGAAGTGCAAAAACGCAATAATGGAATTGTGGTTTGACCGGGTCGCGTGACCAGAACCACGAGTCCGTAACAAGCGGACCAGCGTCATGTTCGTCTGACAATGAGGAAGAGAAGTTCGCCAGCGACACTGCTGTTGTGGACAGGTAAGTATTATAAGCTAAATTATTCTTTATCCCTGAAAATTGTAATCAAAATGACTTTTGACCAATCGGTAAATTACAACTGTGCGTCATCGCAACATGAAGACTGCGGCGCACGGGTCCAGTCCGTGCGCCGCGTCCGGACCGTGAATGCCCCCCCCGCTACTCTTCTGTAGCGGATTGCAGATATTATTGCAGATATTTTAGTACAACTGTGCATAGTAGACCGCGGCGCACCGTCCCCGTGGTCCGTCATGTAGCGATGGGCGATGTCCGTCCTCTGTAGCGGGGGGGGGGGGGGGGGTAAGTTGTTATCTTCTACATTACAGATATTTTAGTATAATTTTTAGTGCACTGTAGGTTATTTTTTCTTGTAAAAAAAAAAAAAAGCCACACATTTTTTACGTGGCATGCTTCTTTGTGTGTGGGAGCTTGTTTGTTCATTCATTCATTCATGAATGAATAAACCCCCCCCCACACACACACACACACAGCCCTTCACCTTTCATTAGAGCCCGAGATGAAGCTTCTAAATTTAATCATTCAAAAGTTACAGACGTTTTTCCAAACTGTGCCATTTGGCACAGTTCAAAAACGCCTGGGAACAACCTAAGAAAAAAGCTGTGTAATATATTCATTTTTGTGGTATTGTTACAAAATTTTGACCTCAGCTGGATAACACTTGGTTCTACATTTCTGTTTTATTTTCCAGCCCAGATCCGACAGCTGTGTGTTATTTGCAAGCATTTGTATCCAAAAAAACACCCAGGCGAAATTTATTTTCTTCAAGTTCAGTATGTTTAGATGACTGTTACTCAGTGGCAGGAGCACTTAGAGAGATTATGACTATTTTGCCAAAAAATTCAAAGTGTTTTCTTTTAAATGAGACCAACCCCATGAAGATGCTGCAAAGGGTTGAAGAACAGCTTTTGATTTACTTTGGGTACATTATTTTTTGGCGTTTTTTGGGAAATTGACCAGAGTGCAAGGGGTTAACATCTGTCTTAACCACTGAGTCACATCTGGTCTATGAGTCTTTTTCCACAGTAATGCAATACATTTTTTGGCATTAAGCAAACTGAGGTCTATGAATGCTCTTTCACTCTTATTAAAGTTATGTTTTTCTGGATACAGACCCAACAAAAACAGTTTAGGGTTCAATTTGTTTTGTGATTTGTTTTGAAATTATTTTTTCAATTGTTACCCTCACCTCTTCCCAAAACATTCTGATTTTTCTACATTCCCATAAACAGTGAAATAGGGTTCCTTTACTTTCCATACATTTTGTGCATGTATCTGGTATGTTTTTGTTATATCTATTTAATTCCACTGGTGTAACATACATCTGCATTAACCATTTAAAATGTATCAGTTTAAGACGCACATTTATTGATTTGGTTTGAGCTCCTGCACAAGCCATTTCCCGTTGTTCCTCTGAAATTTCAATTTGCAGGTCTTCTTTCCAGTCATTCAGTCTTTTCTGTGAGTTTTCACTTGAGTATAGTGTCAATGAGTTGTAAAACTCTGAAATAATACCCTTTTTCTTACTATCTTTTATCAAAATTTTTTCCAAAGTTGAATAAGTAGGTCGGGTGAGAGCATTATTTTGATTTGAACGAATAAAATTTCTAAGCTGAAGATATTTAAAAAAGTGTGTTCTATTAAGATTGATACTTGAAAAAATATTCTATGAGAGAATTGACAACTTCATACTGAAGAATGATTTATTGTGTGAGCAGCAATATGGGTTCAGACACAAGAGGACAACTGCATATGCCCTAATGGAATTTACAGAAGAAATATCAACAGCCATTGAAAATAAAGAGTATTCAGTTGGAGTATTCCTAGATCTTAAAAAAGCATTTGATACAGTAGATCATAATTTATTATTAAAGAAACTACAAAATTGTGGTATTAGAGGGGTAGCACTGTCCTGGTTAAGTAGTTACTTTAAGAATAGATATCAGTATGTATGTGTTAGCAACAAAAACTCAGAGTTACTGAAGGTCACCTGTGGAGTCCCACAGGGTTCAGTTTTGGGACCATTATTATTCAATATGTATATATACGATATATGTAAAGTTTCAGAAAAAATGGACTTAATATTGTTTGCCGATGACACTAATCTGCTATGCAGTGGAAACAATTTGGAACAACTTCTGGATACACTCGGAAAGGAATTAGGAACGCTTAAACTGTGGTTTGATTCAAACAAATTAACGCTCAATTTAAGTAAGACAAAATTCATAGTCTTCAACAACCATCACAACAACCCAGTACCCAAACTCAGTGTAAATGGTGTAGAGATTGAAAGGGTATCTGAAACTAAATTCCTTGGAGTAATAATTGATAACAAACTGTGTTGGAAGTCACATATTAATTATATTAAAGGTAAAGTATCCAAATCATTTGCAATATTACACAGAGTGAAATATTTGCTGAATCAACCCACACTATACACCTTGTATCATTCATTAATACTCCCATGCATGACATATTGTAATGAAGTATGGGGAAATACATATAAAACAAACATATATCCACTCTTTATGCTTCAAAAGAGAGCTATTAGAATAATAAACAAAGCAGCTTACAGAGAATCAACAAACCCACTTTTTCTTAAACAAAAAACTCTCAAGTTGAAAGATCTGGTTGACTTTAAAACCGCAATAATAATGTTCAAAGTGAAGAATTTATCACTGCCCGCAAATATCCAAAAGTTGTTCCAAACAAGGGAGAAACGATATCACTTCAGAGGAACATGTATATTTCAAAAGCCTACAGTGAGAACAACCACCAAGCAACACTGTATTTCAGTGCAAGGAGTCAGACTATGGAACGATTTTGGACCTGAATTAAAATCATGTACAACGCTTGGACAATTTAAACAAAAACTAAAGGAAGAAATACTCCAAACATATTTACAAGACGACATGTAAAAAAAATGACGTGGGCTACATTGACAATTGGAGCTCTTTTTGGGGAAAACCTGGTCTTATGAGACGAGACAGTATTCATCCCACTTTGGATGGTGCTTCTCATTTATCTAACAATCTGGCATCTTTTTTATCCAAATTTCCAAAACCATGACTACTCAGAGTTGGGACCAGGAAGCAGAGTCGCAGTCTTACACGCCTCTCTGCAGCTCCTCTTCATCCGCCACCCCTCAGCTTAGCCCCTGACTTCCCCATCAGAAAATCGTTGTCTGCTCCCTCCAAAGTGAATAAAAATATAATGTATAAGCATCCCAAAGTGATAAAGCAAAATATTGGTAAAACTCAAATTAAACATAAAGCCTCTAAATTGAATGATTTGGCCTCTGTTCCTCCTCATAATTTAAAAATTAAATGTGGTTTATTAAATATTAGGTCTCTAACTCCCAAGTCTCTGTTAGTCCATGATTTGTTAATTGATCATCAGATTGATTTAATTTCCCTCACAGAGACTTGGTTAGGACAAGAGGATTATGTTGGTTTAAATGAATCAACTCCCTCTGGTTATTTAAACTGTCAAAATCCCAGAAGTTCTGGTCGTGGAGGAGGAGTAGCAACAATTTACCATTCCAAATTACTAGTTAATGTAAAGCAAAAAACATGTTATAATTCCTTTGAGGGCCTGGTCCTCAGTATTGGGCACTTTAGCAATTTTAGGTTAAACCCAATTTTATTTGCCATAGTTTATCGTCCCCCTTCAACCTACTCAGAATTTTTATCCGAATTTGCTGATTTCTTAGCTGATTTAGTGCTGAAATCTGATAGAATAATTATAGTAGGGGACTTTAATATACATGTGGATGTAGATAGTGACTGCCTTAATGTGGCATTCAATTCAATATTAGATTCGATTGGGTTTTCTCAGAAAGTAGGAAATTCTACTTATTACCTCCACCATACATTGGACCTTGTTTTGACATATGGCATAGAAATAGAAAATCTTGTAGTGTCTCCTCATAACCCTGTACTGTCAGACCATTGTCTGTTAACCTTTGATTTTACTATTTCTGACTATTTGGCTCCTAAAGAAAAATATTATTACAGTAGATGCCTCTCAGATGATGCTGTTTCCAAATTTATGCAGATTGTTTCCTCTATGCCATGTGTCAACACAACGGAAATAAGCTATAGACAGCTTGCTCCTTCTGTAATTGATAACATGGTGGATGGTGTTTCAGCTTCTCTGCATCAGACTCTAGACATGGTGGCCCCCTTAAAAAAGAAAAAGTCTAATCAGAGATTTCTAACTCCTTGGTTCAACACAGAAACTCGTACCTTAAAACAGAAGACTCGTCAATTAGAAAGAAAATGGCGCTCTACTAATTTAGATGAAATCTATTTAGCTTGGAGAAATCATCTTCTAATTTATAAAAAAATCTCTTAGAAAAGCTAGAACGAGTTATTACTCTGCATTAATAGAAGAGAACAAGAATAATCCCAGGTTTCTTTTCAGTACTGTAGCCAGGTTGACAAAGAGTCAGGACTCTGTCAATCCTAGCATTCCCTTAGAGCTTACTAGTCAGGACTTTATGAACTTTTTCAATAATAAAATTTCATCCATCAGAGATAAAATCAATCAGATTCTTCCCACAGTTAACTTAAATACTGTAACTACTACAACTCCTTCTATTGATGTCTGTCTTGATGAGTTTACTCCAATCGACCTTTGTGAGTTAGACAAAATAGTTTCCTCATCCAAACCTTCAACTTGTCTTTTAGACCCTATTCCTACCAGGTTATTTAAAGAAGTCTTCCCACTTATTGGTAGCTTTATTCTTCATATAATCAATTCTTCATTAACTTTAGGCCATGTACCGCAGGCTTTTAAAACGGCTGTAATTAAACCCTTACTCAAAAAGCCAACACTAGATCCAGGAGCTTTAGCTAACTATAGACCAATCTCTAATCTCCCTTTCATTTCAAAAATCTTAGAAAGAGTTGTTGCTACGCAATTATTTGACCACCTGCAGGGAAATGGTTTACTTGAAGAGTTTCAATCTGGGTTTAGAATCCATCATAGTACTGAAACAGCCTTAGCGAAGGTCACTAACGACCTCCTCATCGCATCTGATAATGGACTAGTTTCTGTACTTGTCCTTTTAGACCTTAGTGCAGCTTTTGATACTATCGATCATAATATTCTACTTGATAGATTAGAACACTATGTTGGACTTAATGGAACTTCGTTGCAATGGTTTAGATCTTATTTATCTGATAGGTTCCAGTTTGTTCATGTAAATAATGAGTTTTCTTTCAACTCAAAGCTTAGTCATGGAGTTCCACAGGGATCTGTGCTAGGCCCTACTCTTTTTAGTTTATATATGCTCCCGTTAGGCAACATTATTAGAAAGCACTGTATACATTTTCATTGTTATGCAGATGACACACAATTATACCTGTCAATGAAGCCAGATGATAGTAATCAATTAGCCACGTTAGAAGCCTGTCTTAAGGAAATCAAAGCTTGGATGACTTGTAATTTCCTGCTATTAAATTCAGATAAGACTGAAGTCATTCTTGTTGGTCCAAAAAACCTTAGAAATTCCTTTCCAAATCAAACTTTCAGTTTGGATGCAGTTACTCTTTCTCTTAATAGCTCTGTGAGGAACCTTGGAGTTATTTTTGATCAGGATTTGTCCTTCAATTCACATATTAAATTTGTTTCTAAGACTGCCTTCTATCATTTGCGTAATATTGCCAAGATTAGGAGCATCTTGTCTCAGAGTGATGCTGAGAAACTGATCCACGCTTTTGTTAGCTCGAGATTAGATTATTGTAATTCTTTATTATCAGGCTGTCCTAAAACATCTTTAAAAAGTCTTCAGCTGATCCAAAATGCTGCAGCAAGAGTTTTAACAGGTACTAGAAAGAGGGATCATATCTCTCCGGTTCTGGCCTCCCTTCATTGGCTTCCCATAGAGTTTAGAATTAAGTTTAAAATCCTTCTTCTTACTTACAAAGCTCTAAACAATCAGGCTCCTTTTTATTTAAAAGATCTGATACTACCGTATTATCCTAACAGAGCACTACGCTCCCAAAATGCAGGATTACTTGTAATACCTAGAATCTCCAAAAGTACAGTGGGAGGCAGAGCCTTCAGTTATCAAGCTCCTCTCCTGTGGAATCAGCTGCCAATCTGGATTCGGGAGTCAGACTCGATCTCTGTTTTTAAGAATAGGGCTAAAACCTACCTTTTTGATATAGCCTACAATTAGGGAGGGATCATGTGTTTCTGAACCCTCCCTTAGTTATGCTGCTAATAGGTTTAGTCAGCCGGGGGACCTCCAGTAATGCACTGGGCCTCACTCCTTTCCTCACTCTCTATGAAATATTTTTTTTGCTGGTCATTAACATCTGTTTGTTCTCTCCCATAGATTGAGTCCCCATCGTGCTGTTTGCTCTCTACATGTCTGTTCTTTTCTTCTTCTCTATCCCCTCACCCCCCAGCCAGTCGCAGCAGATGACTGCCCCTCCCTGAGCCTGGTTCTGCTGGAGGTTTCTTCCTGTTAAAAGGGAGTTTTTCCTCTCCACCGTCGCCAAGTGCTTGCTCACAGGGGATCGCCTGATTGCTGGGGTCTTTCTGCAACTGTGGGGGCTCCCCCCTACAGTTGATAGTGCTATGAGATGACTGTTGTTGTGAAATGGCGCTATATAAATAAAGTTGAATTGAATTGAATTGAATTAAACTCACATAAGGATTGACATATCCAGCCTGTGTTGTGTTGTAGCTTAGTTTTTTTGTTTTTTTTTTTTCTTCTCTGTGACATCTTGTCTTAGATTTGTTTTTGAATAGTAACCGCTTAACTTAGCCTAGCTTAGTTTTCTTTTTTTCTCTCAGTCATATTTTGTCTTAGCTTCGTTTTAAATTGTAATCGCTCTTGTCTTGTTTTCTCTTTTTCTCTTCTGAATTCTTGGATGGAATATGGGTGGGCAATATAAGCTGCGGCTTCAGCCATCACCCATTTCGGATAACTCACGTGGAATTGTATAGTAGAAGGAGTCTTTGTCTAATTTGACCTTGTTGTTATATTATACAGTTTCTTTTAACCTGTACTGTACTATCCGAAATAAATAAATTCATTCATTCATTCATTCATTCATTCAATTTAATCCTCAGTTCTTCAAAAGACATTATGTTATTTGAGTGTGACAAATATAAGTCTTGAATCTTTTGAATCCCTTTTAAATTCCATACTTTAAATACAACATCCGCTCTCCCTGGTGTAAAATATTGATTACCCCATATTGGGCTAAATTGTGACAGTGAGTGTGGTTCTTTTAAATATTTTTTGGTTTCACACCATATTTTGATCATGTGCTTTACAATTGGATTTTTAACTTGTTTCTGTAATTTTTTAGCCGAGTCTGAGTATATGAATAAGGGAAGAGGTAAAGGTAAATTGTATGATTCCATTTCAGTCCAGTGAGGAGGATCATTTGATGAAAAATATGTCATAGACCTCAGTTGTGCTGACCAGTAATACAACATAAAGTTTGGACATTTCAGACCTCCACAATCAAATGGTAAATATAGTAAGGACAGACGTAATCTAGCCTTTCTATTGTTCTATATAAATTCCACTAACTTTTTTTTAGTTCTTGAGAATAGATCTGAAGGTGGTGGTAAAGGAATGTTTTGAAATAAATAAAGTATTTTTGGTAAGATATTACTTTCAAGTATATTAATTCTCCCGAACATCGACATTGGTAGTGGGATCCATCTCTGAAGTAACTCATTAATATCTGTCATTAAGGCTTCATAGTTGGCATTGACGACTGATTCTAGCTTAGGCAAAATTTGAATTCCTAAATATTTAAACTGATTTACAACATTGAATTGGTTTACCTCAGGAGCTGGATGATTTCTCTGGGTCTCATTTAGCATTAATATTGAAGATTTTGTTTTGTTTATTTTATATCCTGATATAAGATAAGATAAGATAAGATAAGATAAGCCTTTATTAGTCCCACAACGGGGAAATTCCAGGATTGCAACAGCACAGGGATAGCAACACTCAGAGCAACAATCAGAAGGCAAGAAAAAAAAACAAGCAAGCAAGAGCAGCTAATATACATATGTACATATTACTATAAAATATATATATACACACACACACAGACACACAGTGCAGAGCATTGTAGCTGGATGGAATAAATATATGAATATATGAACACACAGTGCAGAGCATTGTAGCTAGATGGAATAAATATGTAAATATATAAACACCCACAGTACGGAGCATTGCAGCTAGGTGGAATAAATATGCAAGTATATAAACACACACAGTGCGGAGCAATGTAGCTAGATGGAATAATATGTAGATATATAAAAACACAGTGCGGAGCATTGTAGCTAGATGGAATAAATATATAGATATATAAATATAAACACACCCAGTGCTGAGCATTGTAGCTAGATGGAATAAATATGTAAATATATAAACACACACAGTGCAGAGCATTGTTGCTAGGTGGGATGAAACAGCATAACCGTCTATTTAGTTATCCTACATGGTATGATTATGTGCCCATACATATTCTCACCCTCCATAGCGACCGGTATGTTCCTAGTTGTATGCCGGAGAGGACCATTGTGTAAGTCTATTGCATCTTTTGCATTCAAAAAAACTATTAGTTTGTTACGTCTTTTTGCTATCTCTGCGAGCAGCCCTGCTTAGGTTGTACAGTCTGACAGCCGTTGGTAGGAAGGACCTACGAAACCTCTCGGTTGTGCACCTGGGATGATGTAGTCTGCTGCTAAATGAGCTCCTCAGTGCATCCAGTATGTCCTGCATAGGGTGGAACTCGGACTCCAGCAGAGATGACAGTTTAGCCACCGTCCTTCTCTCTCCTATCTCCTCCATCGGATCAAGGCGCTGCCCCAGGACAGAGCTAGCTTTCTTAATCAGTTTGTTCAGTCTCTTCCTATCGGCTGCAGTAATGCCACTGCCCCAGCAGACCACTCCAAAAGTGATAGCTGATGCCACCACCGTGTCATAGAATGACTTCAGCAGCGCCCCTTGTACACCAAAAGACCTGAGTCTCCTCAGCAGGAACAGCCTGCGCTGTCCCTTCTTGTAGAGTGCGTCAGTATTGTGTGACCAGTCTAGTTTATTGTTCAGATGAATACCCAGGTACTTATAGGATGTCACCATCTCGATGTCTGTTCCCTGTATATTTACTGGTGCTGTGAGGGGCTGCCCATGCCTGCGGCAGTCCACCACCAGCTCCTTAGTTTTCCTCGCGTTGATCTGGAGGCAGTTCCGATGGCACCAGTCCACAAAGTCCTGGATAAGCCCTCTGTACTCAGTTTCATCTCCGTTGGAGATGAGACCAACGATCGCAGAGTCATCAGAGAACTTCTGTAGATGGCAATGTGTTGTGTTGTGTGAGAAGTCCGCAGTATAAAGAGTGAACAGGAAGGGAGCCAGCACCGTTCCCTGGGAACCGTTCCCTAAAGTTCTTTATTAAATTTAACAAGGTCGGAATTGATTTTTTAAAATTTGACATTAACAAAATTATGTCATCGGCATACAGGGAGATTTTATGTTCTGTTGGTCCTACTTTAATTCCATATATTTATGGATGTAAACGTACTGCCATCGCTAAAGGTTCAATTGCCATAGTAAACAATAAAGGTGAAAGTGGACAGCCTTGTCGACATCCTCTATTGATTTTGAGATATTGCTGTTTGTTAGGATTTCTGCTGTAGCATTATTGTATATTATCTGGACCCATTTTATGAAATTATTTCCAAGTCCAAACCTTTGTAGGACTTCAAAAAGATAGGGCCATTCGACCCTATCAAAGGCCTTTTCGGCGTCCAATGATAGGAGAGCTGTATCCGGTGCTTCTTTATTGGAATAAATAATATTAAATAGTCTTCTTACATTATGGAAGCCTTGTCTTCCCATTATAAAGCCATTCTGATCTCGGTTAATAATATTTGGTAATATTTCTTGTAGTCGTTTTGCTAAAATTTTACAGATTATTTTAAGATCAGCATTGCTTATTGGTCTCATATTTTCACATTTATTAGAGGGTTTACCTGGTTTTGGCAACAGTATAATTAAGGCATTATTCATGTATGATGGTAAATTACCATTTTGAAATGCTTCTAAAACCATTTCCAAAAGTGGTTTTATTAATTTATTCTTAAATTTTTTATAGAGGTCGACTGGAAGACCATCTGGTCCTGCTCTTTTTCCTGATTTCATATCATCAATGGCTTGCCCAACTTCTTCTTGACTAATTTTAGACTCCAGTATCTCCCTGTTTTCATTTGGAATACCTGGTATGGATAATCCACCCAAAAACCCATTTAGTTTTGTTAAGTCAGTTTCATTTTTTGTATCATATAGTTTTTCATAATAATCTCTAAAGGCACTATTAATTTCTAAAGGATCTATAACTACCTGTCCGTTACTTATAATACTGGTAACTGGTGTTTTAGATTCTAATTGTTTAATCTGCCATGCCAATAATTTTCCTGATTTTTCACCTTGTTCATAAAAAGTTTGCTTCAATCTTAGAAGACTCGAGGCAGCTCTATTCGCTGATTTTTTGTCATATTCAGCTCTCAGAATCAGTCATTTGTTCTCTAACTGTGGGTTACTTCCTGCATACACCTTTTCTTGAAGAATTTTTATTCTTGAAGAATTTTTATTTTACGTTCCAATTGGACTCTCTCCTCTCGGGTCTTCTTAGATTTTGAACCTGTATAACTAATAATATGCCCCCTAATAAAAGCTTTGAAAGCTTCCCACTTTATACATGCTGTTGTTGGTGTAGTATTGATATCAAAGAACTCATCTATCTGTTTTTCTATGTACTTAACAAATTCCTCATCCTGAAGCCATTTATGTTGAAAATGCCACCTAACTGGGCCCTTTGTCAATTTCTTATCTACATATACTAGACAGCAGGGTGCATGATCAGAGATCACAATGTTATCATAGAAACAGTTTTGAATCTTGGACCTTAATTCTGTAGAGATCAAAAAGTAGTCTATACGTGAGAATGTCTTATAGGTATTAGAATAACAAGAATAGGCTTTGACTTGTGGTTTCATTTCTCTCCATATATTAATTCTTTCATAAAATGATTAATGGTCATCCTACATCCATTGTGCGTACAGTCCAGTCCTGTTGATCTATCTATACTGGGATTCAATGTACAATCAAAATCCCCTGCTATTATATGTTGCCCTGTAAGTGATGGTAAAGTGAGGAATAAATTAACAAAGAAGTTTTTGATCATCAATATTGGGGCCGTATAAGTTCACCAGATTTATATTTTCTAATAACAAAGATCCTTGGATAATTAGATATCTTCCAAATTTGTCTCTAATTACATTTTTCGTTTGAAATGGGACTGTTTTATGTATGAGAGTCATAACTCCCCTAGCTCGGGATGAAAATGATGAGGTGAACACGTTACCTTGCCATCTTCTCCTAATTCTTTTTACATCCTCCTCTAATAGATGAGTTTCTTGTAAAAATACAATTTTTGAATCCATGTCTTTTATTTTATTCATGACTTGTTTAAGTTTTTTTAGATTTTGTAGACCTCTGCAATTCCATGAAGTTAAATTAAGATTAATGCTTTGATCTATGATCAATAAGGAGTTTGAGATTACCTTGCAATATGAACATATTCTTACAGAGAAGCAAAAACATGGATGATGGAACATTCATCCTACAAACTAAACAAAAACAGATTCCCTTTCCCCACATTCGTGGTAATCCCCCCAAAATCAAAGAAAATTCCGTCTCCCGTTATAGCTAGTGACTGTTCCACACCTGCGAGGATCAGTCAAACCACTTTCTCTTTCTCCTCTCAATCACCCTGACGCTATTACTATTCTTATGACATTAACTCTCTTTTGTAGTTTTTTCAACATAACTTCAAAGTTTTATAGCAACGTTGTACATCATAACTTTTTTTTTTTTATTACAGTCTGTATTTTGTAGACATGTTTATGTTTCAAATCAATCAGATGTCTGTACATACGCTTAAATGTTCTACCTTTGTCATGTTCATGCTTAGCTCCCGCCAGTCTCCTTTTGGATCTGCTTGATGGGCTCCTGCGCCTCTTGAGGGGTCTTGAAGGTGTGGGTTCTCCCCTTATATGTGACCAGCAGTCTTGCCGGATGAATTACTCCGTGACGAATCCCTAGGTTGCGCAGCGCTTTGCGGGCGGGGTCGAACTGCCTCCTTAATTGTTGTATTCCTGCAGCCAAATCCGGATAGAACCGCACCTATTGGTCCTGGTATTTAATTTCCCCTTTAGCTCGCGCCGCATTGGTGACTGTCATCTTGTCTCTGTAGTTGAGGAACTTCATAATCAGCGTCCTCGGTGGTGTCTTATTATCTCTCGGTGGGCCGATTCGGTGGGCTCTCTCTAAAACGACCGATGACTGCAGATCCGCGTTGTTCAGTGCTTCTGGAATCCACTTTTCCAAAAAGGAACATGGGTCCCGTCCCGCCGCTCCCTCTGGGAGGCCCACCAGTCTCAAATTATTCCGTCGCGAGCGGGATTCCAAGTCTAGGACGTTATCTTCCAGACGTTTGCGTTTTAATTCCAGTGTTTGCAGATTAGTTTGTAGGCTGGTGACGTCATCTTCAGCGCTTGAAATTTGGAGCTCCGCCTGCGACACTCGCTCCATGCAGTCGTTTATTTCTTTTCTCATTCCTTCTATCGCTGTTATAATCCCGTCAAATTTAGACGAAAACTCTGTTCTCATGGAGTTGATGGCAGTGAGCACTGCGTTTGTCCCCTCTTCATCTGTTCCCACTCCACCGCTGGCTCCCTCCTCCGCCATCGCCTCTGGAATTTTCTCTGTTTCGCCTCGAGCGTGGAAGTCTGTTAGCTTGGGTTGTTTTGTCGAGTTACCTTTTCCTCCACCTAATTTTCCAGCCTTAGTCTTTACCATATCCGCACCAAAACGCTAGGATGGGTTTTTGTTCCAATTAAGAGAGTTTTAGTAATTTTTTTTTATTTTCAAGAGCAGAGCAGTGTGAAACACGTCTTCCTACGTGGCCACCATAACCGGAAGTCTGGTTGTCTACTTTTAATTATTAATTTCATAGCACTGCTTTTACATGAGTAGAATTTCTGGCTACTGTACCCACCTCTGATCATATAAATTAACATGAGTAAATTACTATTATGAATGTTTTTTTTTCTCTTCTCTTTCCTACTCTTTCTCAATGGAAAAAAGAAACACTAGAATAAAAATATAAAAAATACACATTTTTTTCCCATTTATTTAAACCATGACAAAAGAATCCTGCAGGACAAAACATGACACTTGGTATTCTGTTTGTATACCACCATAGACAGAGAGAGAACCTGAATTAGACAGAGCTCAGAGAGGAAAAGATGAAACAGACAAGATGAGCCAAGGAAATGAAAATGTTCAGGGAGAGGGTCCAGGAGAGGTGAGAGCAGAGAAAGGAAAGAAGGATGGCACCAGTAAAAAGTCCAAACACAGGACATCTGGCTGGGTCCCCCAAACTGGCCCAATATTCCAACATTCAAGCCTTGGTTGTACATTCTTCAAATGGTAAGTTCCATATGCAAAGTTACTGTGCAAATTAAAAAAAAAAGAAATAAATAGTATAAAATTAACATATTCCGGTTACCAGGGTTGGGAGTAATGCCACTACTTTTGCAGTTAACGTGCTTTGTAACGAAATTACTGTTTAAAAATTCAGTAATGCCTTACAGTTATTGAAATTTGATTAGATGCGTTACTCATTTTATTAATATGGACAGATATTTTTAGCACAAGTAAATGAATATTCAGACCGACCCTACTGTGCTGAAACGAGCCGTCAGTCTGTTGTAGAGAGCTGAGTCTTCACTAGTGAGTGGAGGAAGAGATGAAGCTACTTTGCTTTTGTGGAAATAGACAGATTATTTTTCTATTGTCACGGTTAAAGACAAAAACATATTGGTGGGTTGCAAGCTAAACTGCCAGTTGAGATCTGCTGCAATCTTTAGAAGCGCTTGAAAACAGCAGCAAAGCTCCAACATAGCTAGTGCTAAGTAATGGCTGGCTATGCTAACAATACCGTGTTAGTGGATCTACACTATCTGAACAGCCACTGCTGGATGTAAAGTGGAAATACACTTGTCTCAACAACCATGGCTGGATTTCAAGCACAGGTATGCATCTGGAGAGTCTGTGACCCTACAAGAATTTAACCAACTGATTGCCAGATATGTCGTTACAGACTGAAGACATGATATAATAAACAGTGACTTTCCATCAGACAGCTGAGACTGTGATCCATTGAAGTTAAAACACATTTACTTGCTACCTGGATAAAGACTATTCAAAAATGGATTTTGATCTCCAAAAGGAATTTGAGGGACTGAATCATGTCTCTGTCACAGCAGATATTTGGACTGTGGATAACATTTTCTTTGGATCACTGCACATTGGATTAAATCCATATCATAAAGGTAAAGGTAAGATAAACATGGAAAGCTTTGTGCAGTGTTGCCAACTCTGAATGAATTAATGAATGAATTAATGAATGAATCTTTATTTCGGATAGATTAAAAGTAAAGATTAAAAAAAGAAACAGAATAATATAACAAAGGGGGAAAGAAAATCCAACAAGGTCAAATTAGACAATAACTCCTCTGATTATACAGTTCAACATAAATTATCCGAAATGGATGATGGCTGAAGCCGCAACTTATATTGCCCACCCATATTCCATCCAAGAATTCAAAAGAAAATCAAAACAAGAGCGATTACACCGATTACACACAGTGTTGCCAACTCTCACTCCGAAATGAGGAAATTACTGGCAATATCTTGTTGATTTCCTTCAGATTTTTCCCACAATAAGAGCTCTCAAGGAAGGATAAAGCAGACTGAACATGTTCTAAAAGCTCTGTCTGAAACAGTCTGTTTTCAGCCTGACATTAATAAGACCGTAATGTAATACATTAATTAAATGATCTTGCCATGTGTGCAAGATGATTTAAGTATGCATTTAAAAGTAATGTGAAATTTACTTTTCCAAGTAACAAGTTACTTTAATCATGCAGTAATTGGTAAAGTAACTCAATTACTTTTGAAAAGAAGTAACTAGTAACTGTAATTAATTACTGTTTTATAGTAACTTGCCCAACCATGCCGGTTACAATGGTGTCATCTGCCCCCCCCCCCCCAATCCCACCTGGGAAAAATATTGTGACGTTTCAAGGGTTCACACAATAATGAGAGAGGATTTGGAATCTAGCAGGCATTTATTTCAACTACCTGATTGCGTAGAACAGAGGGGAGGTCATCCACACATACACTGACTTCACTCAGGGTGACACAGACACGTAATCTCTCACATGCAGGGAAAACACTATAACAACCAGACTTGTAACACTACAACAAAAACACTCAGAACACAAGAATTATAACTGTCTATGAATCCATTACGAACTCATCCAAGCGTTGGGGCGCCCGCTGTCGTCGGCAGCTGGTGCGCATAGTCTTATTAGTGTCCCTTCAAGCCTCAACTGAGGTCTCTGGTTGGGATGGGGCCTCCGGCTCAGCCACCCGCAGGGCAGCTGGCTGGTATGGGGTGAGGTAGTCGTGGTGAAGCACCACCACCCAGTTCCTTTTCTGCAGCCTCACCCTGTACACTGTGTCCAGCAGTCTCTGTAGGACCATGCACAGTCTGGACCAGTGGCTCGCCAGCTTTGGTGACAGTCCCTTTTTCCGCTGCAGGCAGAAAACCCAGACAGACTTTATCCCCGGGTGCAAAGTCTGTCCCCTGGCAGCAGGAGTTGTACGCTTGCTTCTGTCGACTCCCCGCTGCTACCAGGGCCTCCTGAGCCAATTTGTGCACCTTGTGAAGACGTTCTTGCAAGCAAAACAAATAATCCAACCCCGGTTTGCCTTCCATTTCCACCGTGGGGGGAGGGCCAAACACCAAGTCCACCGTGGTGCGCAGCTTGGCTTGTGTCCAAACATCAGCACTGCCAGGGTGCACCGGGTGCATTCTTGAACTGTTGTCCGGCATGCCCACAGGACCAAGGGCAGGTGCAGATCCCAGTCTCGCTGTCACTGGTCCACTAGGATGACGAGTGGGGTTGTCAGAGTGGGTTGGTTCCCACCCCCGCGGTCTGAGCTCTTCTGTACCGTTCAGCGCCCCGGGTCAGACCAGGGAGATGGTGGAACCGGTGTCGATCAGAGCCCAGATCAGAATGCTGTCCAGGCTGCACTGCAGGTACAGCCCTGGTGAGTGTCCAAGTCGGCCCAGCTGTGGTGAGAATTTGTTGGGGAAGATGTCTGTGATAAGCAGCAGGTCCCTGTCTGTGCCACCTCGCTCTAGTTTAAAGCTGGTGAGGGAGCTGGTTGTCGCAGGGTAGGTGCAGTGCAGTGGTGTGCGATGTGGCCTGGCTCCCCACAGTGGAAGCATCTCTCTTTGCGCCACCATTGTACTCTTGCCAGCCATGCAGCTGTGGCCTGGTACAGCTCCTCCTCGTCCTTACTCTCGGACGTGGCCTGGAAAGCTCTCTGCCTTGGTGATGAAACATCAGCCGCATACTCCAGCATCAGCTCCACCCACTCCGCCTCTGCCATGGCTGTCTCCCAGCTGCTCACAACGTGAATCCAGACATGTTCTTGGAGCCGGGCAGAGCCTTTGGATGAAACACTGGAGGGCAAGCTTCTTCATCGCCTCCAGCTTGAAATCCAGGAAGCCGCGCTGTGTCAGCAGCCGGACATCTGCTGCATAAGCCCCCAGGCTCTCTCGGTCACATCGCCAGCAGCTGGCCAGCTGTTCCTGGACGTGGTCAGTGTGGGTCGCCCTTCCGAACCACCTCCAAAGTGCTTCCTGTAGCACTGGCAAGCTGTGACGTTCCTCAGGCCAGAGATCGGACAGCGTGCAGAGAGCTCCGCCTTCCAGAGCCAGTGCGACCTGCACAGCTGTCTCTTCAGGTGTCCAGCCACTGACCATGGCGGCCAGTTCAACCTGGACGAAGTAGTTGTCGAGTAAAGTTTCGCCACCGAAGCAGGGAAGCTTGACTGGTTGGCAGGTCAGCGGTACTGGGGTTGGGACGGTCCCCTCTCTGCTGATCACTGCCCTTGGCTGCAGTGGGATTGCTGGCTCATAGTTTCCCTGCTGGCGCTCCCCATCCTGCCTTGAGAAGGGCGGGACACGGGGGCGTACTTGCTCCGTCCGGCTCACTTTCCCATTCTCTGCGGCGAGCAGCTCTGGGGACTGGCATGTCTGCCCTCCTGTCCATCTCCATCTGGGTGATGAGCTGTTCGAGTTGTCGAATCTCTGCCTTGATCCTCGCTTCCATCTCTCAATATTCCACTTCTGACACTAGTGTGACATTTGATAGGTTCACACAAAAATGAGAGAGGATTTGGATCACAGCAGGCATTTATTTCAACTCCCTGATTATGCAGAACAGAAGGGTGGTCATCCACACACACTCACTTCACTCAGGGTGACGCAGACACGTAATCTCTCACATGCAGGGAAAACAACACTATTACAACCAGACTTATTACACTGCAGCAATAACGCTCAGAACACAAGAATTATAACTGTTTATGAATCCCCCGCCGCACAAAGCATGCCGGGAGAATCCCCCGCCCCTTATCTCTGCCCCGACGTTACAATGTGTTGCCACCGTGCCAAGGTGTTTAAGCCAGAGGAAACACCAGAGTTACAGAAGTTAATCAGCAACCCAAAAGCAGTGTTGGGAGTAATGCGTTACTGTAACGCCGCTACTTTTGCAGTGACATGCTGTGCAATGAAATTACTGTTTAAAAATTCAGCAATGCGTTACAGTTACTGAAATTTGATCAGATGTGTTACTTGTTACAGGTTTTATACTACTATACTATAGTATAGTATACTATACTATACTACTATACTACTTTATACTACTACTACAATACTACTTTACTAGTGCATTGCCCACAGAACGCAAGTATTCCTGTCTGAAGGTATCCCAATTAGGCTTTACAGGTCCAAATGTAGGCTGTTTGAAAGTGGAATACAAAGAGTTGTAACCTATATGTAGGCAATCACACGTTAGATTTTGACAAATATAAAAGGGACCAAATGCCACTATGGGACATCCATATGAATGAATGAATGAATGAATGAATGAATGAATTTATTTATTTTGGATAGTACATTACAGGTTAAAAGAAACTGTACAGTATAATATAAGGTCAAATTAGACAAAGACTCCTTCTACTATACTCCTTCTACTATACATATGGAATGGGACATCCAATATTTGCGACTGTTTTGGATCCCTTGTTTATTTGTTTGTCAGCTCACTTATTTGTGTGATCTTTTATGACTTATATTCATAATGGTGTATCTTGCACTTTGGGGAATGGGAGTTGTTCAGTCGCCATTATAATTATTTTAGTTTATCTCACTGTTCAGTGATGGAGTTCCTGTACAGTAGGTAAAATTATGTTGTAAAGTTGCTATGGTGACTTTCCTTCTTGTCCAAAAACCATGTAAGAGCTGAAGCACAGTATTCTTGACACAAGTAACAAGACGTAATCTTGAATTTTAAAACTTTTAATAAAGCAAAAAATCTCTTAATTACACTGTCACATGGTAGGAAAAAACTGTGCTCCTGTGTCTAGAGCAGCTCTCTGTCTGAATGCATGGCTGCATGAGACACATCACTCACCAATTAAAGGAGCACTTTTTAATCTATTAGCATGCACTTTTGCACATCTTTTTACTTTACTTTTGATTCAGAATTTCCTATGAACTATTAACTTTTTAACAAATGTGAAATTTTACAGATTTTTTCAGTTAACTTTTACTAATGATTGAACTTATATTTTTACTGTAACTTATTTTCATTCTCAGGTTATGGCTCTTACATACCCGGCCCCTAATGGTTAAGCAGTATGATTAATCATTACCAAAAACTAAATACGAAGAGCTATCTAATGGACGCAAAATTAAATTAACAGTAGCACAAATACTAAAGGACATTAGTTAGTTACTATAAACTAAATGAATTATTTTCAAACTGCTACACCAGTATTTTTCTTCTTATTCTTCATCATGAGGTCCTCTTGAGTCTACACTGCTTCTTGTAGCAAGCAGAGTTTGTGTACTGGTCTCTCCAGGATGCTAGCTTTGGTCTGCAACTTAACCCTGCGTACTGTACCACTGGAATCAGATATGGTTTGGATTATTCATCCCATAATCCATGTGTTTCGTGGGGAAGAACTGTCAGCCATGAGCACGACGTCTCCTGGTTTGAAGTTTCTTTGCAGTTGCGACCACTTCTGACATTCCTGAAGGAGGGTCAAGTATTCACGGGTCCATCTGGTCCAGAACAAGTTTGCAAGGTATTGGACTTACCTCCACCCTCTCCGTGCATAGTGACCATTCTTGTTGAAGGTTCCAGGTGGCATACTGGGCTGGGTTTTCATTAGCAGCAAATGATTTGGGGTTAATGGCTTCAAATCACATGGATTGTCCGATAAGCTTGTGATTGGTCTGTTATTAATTATACTTTCAACCTCACACATGAGAGTGTGAAAACTGTCATCCGTGAGGATCTGCTTGTTCACTAGGGCATCAAGGATCCTCCACACAGTACGTATCTGCCTCTCCCAAACTCCTCCCTGGTGAGATGCGGATGGGCTGTTGAAAATCCATTTAATTCCCTTCCTCTGCACAGCCTTTTCAATGTGTGATTGGTTCAAGGCTTCATATGCCTCTCGCAGCTCCTTCTCTGCACCCACAAAATTGGTACCTTTGTCAGAGCGCATGATGGCAACTTGTCCTCTTCTGCTTATGAAATGGCGCAAGGCATTGATGCAGGAGCTGGTGTCACGACTGTCTGTGACCTCTATGTGCACTGCCCTGATGATGAGGCAGGTAAATAGCACACAATACCTTTTGACACTTCCCTGGCCCCGTTTAACATCAAAGGGTCCAAAGAAGTCAACACCCACGTTGGTAAATGGTGGTTTATCTGGTAAAAGACAATCTTCCTGCAGATCTGCCATTTTCTGTTATTCAACTTAGCCTCTCAATCTCCTACAAAGTGTGCAGTTTATCAACCTCCTGATAGCTGAGGGTGCTTGAGGAATCCAAAATTTTTGCCTTAACTGTGACAACATATAGTTGTGTCCACAGTGTCCAATTTTTTCATGGATATCCTTCAAGATAACAATGGCAACTCTGGAGTGTTTTGAGATTATTGCTGGATGCTTTGCATCTTCTGGCATGGCGGATTTGTCCAGCTGTGCTCCGACTGTTAAAATGTCATCTTGCAAAATGGGGTCAAGCTTATACAACTCTTTTTCATGACAGACAAGTTACTGTGTAGAGCCATGAGCTACACAGTAACTTCTTCAGGAAACCATTGTTCTTGACTGTGTTGGATGATTTCAATTTCTGCTGTCATCAGCTGTTCAAAGGTAAGTGCTTTCTTTACCAGTGTCTTGTACCTTTTCATGTGCTGCTGCACAAGTACGGTCTGTCTGTCTGGATCCTTTTCTGACTGACTGATGGAAATTTGTAACACTTTCCTCTTGTCTTTCAGGTGGGTCAGTGTTTCTTTGACTCAGAATCCATGCAACCGCTTTTTGTAGTCTGTCCCAACTAGAATAATGAAGCAATCTGTTCAAGGGGCCTAACCTCACTAACTCATTTATTGGTGTCTTAAAGAGGTTCTGAGAAGAACCAGTAGCAATGATGGCAGACATTGAATCTATGTTCTACCAGGTGAGAGTTCCAGAAGAGGATTGTGACCTACTGAGATTCTTATGGTGGCCGGACGGCAACTTAAGTGCACCAATAAAAGATTACCAGATGCAAGTTCACCTTTTTGGAGCTACATCTTCTCCTAGTGATGCATCTTATGCTTTACGTAGAACAGCAGACGACAGAAAGGACTGAACTCATATTTTTACTGTAACTTATTTTCATTCTCATGTTATGGCTCTTACAGTTGCTCTTTGTCTCTACAGCTATCAGGGTCATGTACATAAGTGCCGTCATTTCATCCATCCATCCATCCATCCATCCATCTTCTACCTCTTAATCCTTTTCGGGTCGGGGGGGGGTGCTGGAGCCTAGCCCATCATCTTTAGGCAAGAGGCAGGGTACACCCTGGACAGATCGCCAGTCCATCACAGGGCCAACGCAGCCGTCATTTCATGCTACTGTGAACATTTATCTGCATTTTTGAAACAAAGGAGCCTCAAGCTCATGAACAGTCTGTAGTCTAATGCTGAAGAAAAAGCTCATAAATGCTCAATGACCTGCTGCTGTGCGTGTATTTAGTGAAACGTTTTGAAAACAAAGGAGCCTCAAGCTCATGAACAGATTGTAGCCTAATGCTGGAGAAAGTACTGTTTGTGTGTGTCTTCTGACCTGCCCACATGTAGATATACGTATATATGAAGAATACAATGTCTTTGAATTCTTCTGACTTGTAAACATTTGTGTATTTTTGAAATAAATCAACAAAAAAGTAATTTACGATAAGTGGGTATTGGAAATTAAACAATAAATAAATTTTATTGTTTGTAGTTAGTGAAAATAATGTTTCACATACAGAAATGGGAATTTTTAAAGTTTAGGGTAAATTCGGCAATCAGTCTGAGGAAAGTAAAATAACTAAACTGAACATTATGGACTAATTAACATACACAAATCGTACCAATAAGCAACGGTAGCAGTTTTTGATAAAGAAGCATAAATTGATAGACTGTGCTGTTAATCGGCACTACTGGTATCATTTTTTGATAGGGCAGGACAAATCAACTGAACACCAGTCGGGCCGCTGCTTCTACCGGCGTGTCCTATGTTGGATGCACCAGTGTTCTTTGTCAGACCCCAGGTCCCTGCTGGCGCACCTCCTGTTCTCCACATATGCTGAATTATCCTTTAGACCTACGCAATCCCTGCAACTTTATGGTATAATTTTTTTAAGCATTAACTCTTCAGTATTATCTTTTTCTAGTCAAATTTGTCGCTTTTTACTTCCTTGTTTTGTTCAGTGAGCACTGTGGTGACTGACTGGTCATGATGCCACGTATTATCCAATCAGCACGGAGTCAATACGAAACCCTGCCCACACTTCCTGAAGCCAGGGCATGAGGAGACAGAGTGGTGGCTAAACTTTTATTGATAAAAATTACATGTTTTGACTGAACAACTCCATACTTGGGGATGCACGCCCTCGTAACCACAGCAAAGCACTTATAAAATCTGAGGTCTGTCTGACAAATGATTTGAGAGCTATGTGAGGAACACACAGAGAGACACAGAGATTTCATGTATTTATAGATAGATGGCTAGATATTTTTAGCGCAAATAAATGAATATACAAACTGACCCTACCGTAGCTGAGACATAGTCGTCAGTCAACGTGACCTGTTGCAGAGAGCAGAGTCTTCACTACTGAGTGGAAGAAAAGATGAAGCTACTTTGTTTTTGTGGAAATACATTATTTTTTTTCTTTTGTCGTAGTTAAAGACAAAAGAATATTGGTGGGTTGCAAGCTAAGTGCCGGTCGAGGTCTACTGCAATCTTCAGATGTGTTTGAAAACGGCAACAAAGCTCCAACAAAGCTAGTGCTAAGTAACGGCTAGCTATGATAACAACATTGTGTTAATGGATCTATGCTGTCTCAACAGCCACGGCTGGATGTAAAGTGGATATACAGCCATGGACAAAATTGTTGGTACCCCTCTGTTAATGAAAGAAAAACCCACAATGGTCACAGAAATAACCTGAATCTGACAAAAGTGGTAATAAATAAAAATTCTATGAAAATTAACCAGTGAAAATCAGACAATGCTTTTGAATTGTAGTTCAACAGAATTATTTTAAAAAACAAAGTCATGAAACAGGCCTTGACAAAAGTGATGGTACCCTTAACTTAATACTTTGTTGCACAACCTTTTGAGGCAATCACTGCAATCAAATGATTTCTGTAACTGTCAATGAGACTTCTGCACCTCTCAGCAGGTATTTTGGCCCACTCCTCATAAGCAAACTGCTCCAGTTGTCTCAGGTTTGAAGGGTGCCTTCTCCAGACGGCAAGTTTCAGCTCCTTCCACAGATGTTCAATAGGATTTAGATCAGGACTCATAGAAGGCCACTTTAGAATAGTCCAATGTTTCGCTCTTAGCCATTCTTGGGTGTTTTTAGCTGTGTGTTTTGGGTCATTATCCTGTTGCAAGACCCATGATCTGCGACTGAGACCAAGCTGTCTGACACTGGGCAGCACATTTCTCTCTGGAATACCTTGATAGTCTTGAGATTTCATTGTACCCTGCACACATTCAAGACACGCTGTGCCAGATGCAGCAAAGCAGCTCCAGAACATAACAGAACCTCCTCCATGTTTCACAGTAGGGACAGTGTTCTTTTCTTGGTATGCTTCATTTTTACGTCTGCGAACATAGCGCTGATGTGCCTTGCCAAAAAGGTCCAGTTTTGTCTCATCTGTCCATAGGACATTCTCCCAGAAGCTTTGTGGCTTGTCAACATGCAGTTTGGCAAATTCCAGTCTGGCTTTTTTGTGATTTGTTTTCAACAGTGGTGTCCTTCTTGGTCGTCTCCCATGAAGTCCACTTTGGCTCAAACAACAACGGATGGTGCAATCTGACACTGATGTACCTTGACCTTGGAGTTCACCATGAATGTGTTTAGAGGTTGTTCTGGGCTCTTTTGTTACCATTCTTCATCAAGTTTCCTCCTGCGGCCATGTCCAGGGAGGTTGGCTACAGTCCCGTGGATGTTAAATTTCTGAATAATATGTGCAGCTGTAGTCACAGGAACATCAAGCTGCTTGGAGATGGTCTTATAACCTTTACCTTTAACATGCTTGTCTATAATTTTCTTTCTAATCTCCTGAGGCAACTCTCTCCTCTGCTTCCTCTGGTCCATGTTTAGTGTTGTACACACCATGTCACCAAACAGCACAGTGACTACTTGTCACCCTTTAAATAGGCCGACTGACTGATTACAAGTTAGTAGACACCTGTGATGTTAATTAGAGGACACATCTTGGTTGAACATGTCCCTATGGTCACATTATTTTCAATCTTTTCTAGGGGTACCATCATTTTTGTCCAGGTCTGTTTCATGAGTTTGTTTTTTAAAATAATTCTGTTGAACCACAATTCAAAAACACTGTCTGATTTTCATTGGTTAATTTTCATAGAATTTTTATTTATTACCACTTTTGTCAGATTCAAGTTATTTCTGTGACCATTGTGGGTTTTTCTTTCATTAACAGAGGGGTACCAACAATTTTGTCCACGTGTGTATTCTTGTCTCAACAGCCACAGCTGGATTTCAAACACAGGTATGCATCTGGACAGTTTGTGACCCAGCAAGAATTAAACCTGATTGCCAGACATGTCATTACAGACTGAAAATGTGATAATAGTCACTTTCCATCAGACAGCTGAGACTGTGATCCACTGAAGTTAAAACACATTTACTTGCTACCTGGATAAAGATTATTCAAAAATAGATTTTCATCTCCAAAAGGAATTTGAGGGACTGGATCATGTCTCTGTCACAGCAGACATTTGGACTGTAGATAATGGACATTTTCTTTGGATCACTGTACACTGGATTAAATCCATATCATAAGGGTAAGGTAAACATGGACAGCTTTATGCAGTGTTGCCAACTCTCACTCCAAAATGAGGAAATTACTGGCAATATCATGTTGATTTCCTTCAGATTTTTCCCACAGTAAGAGCTCTCAAGGTAGGATAAAGCAGACTGAACATCTTCTAAAATCTCTGTCTGAAACAGCTTGTTTTCAGCCTGACATTAATAAGCCCGTAATGTAAGTTTATAAGTTTATTTATTTATAAAAGGGGCAGTGCATATTAATGAACATAAGACATGTAAATATGCAGCATACAAGATTATAGCTGAAGCTAATTTCCATCTTGTGTCCCCTGGCCAACCAATGCCAGCCACATAGAACAGATAACACAATACAACAATAAACAACGCAATGATAAAGCAAATGACACAATACAACAATAATAACAATAGCAGTAGGACAGCAGTCCATTTAATGTGATCCATTAATTAAGTTATCTTGCTATGTGTGCAAGATGATTTAAGTGTGCATTTAAAAGTAACGTGAAAGTTGCTTTTCCAAGTAACTAGTTACTTTAATCATGCAGTAATTGGTAAAGTAACTCAGTTTTGAAAAGAAGTAACGAGTAACTGTAATTAGTTACTATTTTAGTTACTTGCCCAACACTGCCCAAAAGTGAACTGCAACTGGAGGGCTTTTGGTGACGTCTGCATGCTAAAGTTTGCCAGTTAGCACTAAGCTGCAACCTTCATGAAGACAAGTTAGAAGTGAACTTAAGCTCATCTCTGAGTTTTTAATACCTTCTAGAACATTGCTAAGGTAATTGTCTGACAGAAATATGGGCTAGTGTTTAGTTGGTAGTACCTTGGTGGCCTTTCTGATGATGTTAATTATGAATTTGTCATTGATTTTTTTTCATATACACACTAATAATCCCTGAACAGTCTTACTAGAGTTGGAGTTCTGGGGAAGAACATGGAAAAAATCTGAAAATGATTATGATTCCAGAGAAAAAAATCAGGACATGCTCAGTTATGAGTTTAAGAATTGGGTAATTTGCCAAGGGGGGTGGGGGGAGTGCACCATTCAGTCATAAATAATCAATAAACAAGATCAAAGTTAATTTAATTGCAAGATTTTGTTTCATTGAATTAAAACCAGTGCAGCAAAGCCGCATCATTTACATAATTTAACATCAAAGATATACATGCAAAAAAAAAACTACATTGTTTTACAAGTAAAAAGGTAGCAGGACACCTCCACTTTTTTTAAAATATAAGAACAACTATTCAATAGTTCTCATGAAACACAATGTAGAAACTAAAAAGATAATATAAAATTGGTATTCAAATAGTAAGCCTACATCAAAGGAAATAACTCCATCACCATTCTCACAGAACCACATATGGGAGAACATTAGTTAAATGTAAGGCATAAGATATCATTACTGTTACAGCCATCATCATCATCATTATTCTTACACACAAAAACTCACACCAAATAATGCACAGATGAAATTTGCTCAATCAAAAATACATTTTATGGAATTAATTGAAAAAAAAAAAGAAACTAGAAGGTATTTTTGCAAGAATTAATCAGATGGTATTATATGCTGAATTCATTAACTTTTTGTCCCATTTTTTAAAATAATGTGCTTCTCCGTGATTACTGTACTGTAAAGCAACATTTTCCAATTTTTGGAAGCACTCAGTGTTTCTGCAGCAGCTGAGTGAAGCACTTCCTTTCTTATAGATTTGGATCTCATGCTCAACTACAGATTAGTGTTTTTGTTTGAGGCTGTTTGGTTTTTGAGTCTCATGGATATTTTTCGGTGGAAATAGGCCAACGCAGTGGTGCATGAGAAAGCTGGTGGGGTGTCATGGGAAAGACTTGTTTTTTTTGGGGGGGTGTCAACAAAGCATCATGTTGGAACTGTTTGCACACTTTCCCTCCTTTAAGCCTTTGACATTCTTATAAACAGCCTCCCTCTCTAATATTGCACTCTGTGTACTGTACACCCACACGATTACACATGCATATATACAATAGATATGCATATTTACAGCTGCATTAGAGAATGTAAAGCTGCTTACAGTTTTAAAGAATACTGTAAAAACCTCAGATGGAACTCAAGACTCTCATCTGTACATGCAAATGAGCTTTGAACATAATCAGTAACATTTACTGTATTACTGTATTTTTGCTGTAATGTGACCGACAGGGGCGTGACCAGAGTGCAAAATAGTGGGAGTTGATATTTTGAGACCTGCTAATTAGATACAGCGCTTGAATAATGTGCAAAATCCCCCTGGCAGTGATTTACAGAGGTCTGAAAATTCAAATTAGACATTCACCAGGAGGAATGAATCATTTTTTACACCATTGTATTTTTAGGGACACACACACACACACACACACACACACACACACACACACACACACATGACCAGCAGTGTGTAAATGTCAGGAAGTTGATCATGGTTACAGACTGTCAAACAGAAGAAAATACAATAGCTACAGCTGCACTGTAAATTATTCAACTCTTATTGCACGTTATTTATTTTCAAAATTTACAGACTTTCATGTTTGTGAAAAAATTGTAAAGTTTTGAACATAAACATAATTTGCAGAGGGGGTTGCATAATTTTGAGTGCAACTGTAAATCATGGGCCATAAAGCTTCAGTACAGAATAATTTTGTTTACATTTGCCCACAAGTCAGTTATCATCCAATGGTAGTTTGTAACGCAGTGGGTGTGACAGCACAGCTTCACCACAGCATCTCCTCTGGCCTCTGTTTGCCTGCAGAAAGATTCACACCGGTGAGAGGATCTTTGACCAATCACAGGTTTGTAAAACCTGTGATTGGTCAAAGATTTCTACGCTCTACAAACGCTAACGCACCTTGGGAAGGGAATGGCAGGCGGTCCCCCCCGACCACTTATTAAATTCAGGGTGGCTTTTTGTGTGGTTGCTCAGATTTTTGCCTACTGCAGCTTTAACACCCACCCCAAGTGTTTAGGGCTGCTGCTAAAATATAAACTGGGCTGTCAACCTAAGTTGCTCAGAAAGGTTTTCCCTCATAAATTCGCAGCATCATATTGTTTGGAGAGATTTTTTTTAGTGGTATCAATTTTAATTGCGTTAATCACACTCAGTTTTATTAAGTGTGATTAATCACATGATGCGTGAATAATTCAGCACCCATATGCTGCCATTGGCTAAATAACCATGCTTCCTGCAGTTAGCATGATTAATCCAGTTTAACTGATTAATCACGATTAACTGTGATAACACGATTAAAACTGACACCACTAATTTTCTATTTTATTATATTTTCTGAGTTGTCAGGGTTTTTCTTCTTTGTTGTAGGCTACACTTTTTTCTTTTAAAATCATGACTTTTTAACTCCTTTTGATTTTTCTTTTTCTAACTTGCTAATTTTACTAGTAAATTTGCAACTTTTTAAAAAATAAGTCTGTGACTTCTTTTCTTGTAACTTTACATTTTCCTTATAAATTTGGTATTTTTTTCTTGTAAATTTTGAAGATTTTCCTCTTAAATGATGTAAGTGGCCCCAAGTTGTAAGATACAGACCCTTCGGGCGTAAAGATTTGTTGCAAATTTCCTTTTCATCTTTAACCGTCACATGCTCCAAAGACTGACACGTCCTAGACGTTCCAATATGTTGAGTGACTGTCAAATTCTGTGCTGAGTCAGCAGATTTTGTACATTTCTACTATGCACACTACTCCCTGTCACCATAAACATGGCAATTCCTGAACTTAAGCCCTGATCAAGTTACTGTAGCTTTCAAGGCAGCAACACGGATTCACTATTGCAAACTCTAGAGGCCACTATAACACACTAATGAGTTAAATAAACCTTTTTCATAGAACACTGAAATGTATGGAGAGGCAGCTTAATCAGTCAGTTAATTTTTGATCCAACAGCATTGGAAACACTGCCAAAAACACTTAAATACTGTATATATATATCACTTGTAGATTGATATCCTAATTTTTAATCACAAACAAAAGCACAAAAAATTGTCTGTTTTTTTTCATCTACTTACAATATTGTCATATTTTAAGCAACTCAAAAATATTAAAAGACAACAGTTCAAAAGCTACAATTAACAAGAAAAAAGCACATATTTTGTAGATATTTTATATTATTTCAAGTGCCCATTTCCCTTTCTATTTTTCATAAACTGTTGATGTACAGTTAATGTGTCCTAGTATTGACAGATCAGCAGCCAGTGACCAGCGGTCACTTAAAGAAGAGCAGTCACTTGATTCACTTCGATTAATCCGTTCATCATCATGTCTCTGCCTCTCCATGGTCAGCTGAAGGTCAATAGGATGATGAGAGGTCACCGTCAGCCTTCTGGGAGCTTAGAGAAGTCAACGTGACACCCAGTAACCAAGACAAGAGTGACTTCAGACATCCTGGGGAACGCCCAGGTCTCTGCAGCCTGACAAAAAGATGGAAACAGAGAGATGAGGGCAAGATGCAGCGACACTATTACAAATCTCATGATTTCATTTAGGCGTGCTTTTAAATAGCAGCATGCTGAGAAGTTTCTGTGCTGAAGCATTAAGAGCTAATGTTTCATCAAGCGTTGATTGGCATGTTTACTCCAACGTCCTTAAAGTAGGAAATTATATTAGACTGGCTGAGCTGCACTGGAAAACCCTAACAGCTCCTCAGCAGAAATGTTAGTTTAACCTGCAGGCGTGGGCTACAGTCAGAATACAGGTGGATGGTTTGGGGAGAGGGTGAAACGCAGACAGCAGCAGCTATAGAAGAGCAGGGGTGGGTAGAGTTTAACAAGAACTTATACTCAAGTAAAAATAGTGTCACCTTACGATGTTAATTGGTCTCAGTAAGAATCATCACCAAAGAATAAACTTGAGTAAGAGTTAAAAAAAATTACTTTAGTTGTGAATAATTTTGATTCGGTTTATTCTTTTGAACAATGAACAAATTATGAAATGTTTCTGAGAAAAAAATAAAATGCAAACTGAGGTCGATACAGTGTAATATATATATTGTGTAGCGATACTGTGATGATTCAGACACCAGGCATCAATAGTTTTCATTTTCAATATACAGTAATTTGAATTTGAATTTTGCAGTGACTGTGAGAGTTTGGTTCACATTGCCAACACTCAGTCGGACTCGTTTCCAGTGAGAGTTGGACTCCTCCAGGGGTGCCCTTCATCACCGATCCTGTCCCTGATTTTTACGGACAGGATTTCTAGCCGCAGCCAAGTAACGGAGGGTGTCATGTTTGGTGACCACAGGATCTCATCTCTGCTGTTTGCAGATGATGTCGTCCTGTTGGCTTCATCCAGCAATGACCTACAGGTCTTACTGGGATGGTTTGCTGCTGAGTGTGAAGCGACAGGGATGAGAATCAGCACCTCCAAGTCCGAGCCCATGGGTCTCAGCTGGAAAAGGGTGGATTGTCCTCTCCGGGTTGGGGACGAGCTCCTGACCCCAAGTGGAGGAGTTTAAGTATCTAAGTATCTTGGGATCTTATTCACAAGTGAGGGGAGAATGGAGCGGAAGATTGACGGATCAGTGCAGCATCTGCAGTGATGCGGACATTGTACCAGTCTGTCGTGGTGAAGAGGGAGCTTAGCTCTAAGGCAAAGCTGTCAATTTACTGCTCAGTCTACGTTCCTAGCCTCACCTATGGTCATGAGCTTTGGGTAATGACCAAAAGAATGAGATTGTGAATACGAGCAGTTGAAATGAGCTTTCTCCATAGGATTGCTGGACTCACCCTTAGAGATAAGGTGAGGAGCTCAGTCATCCGGGAGAGGCTCAGAGTAGAACCGCTGCTCCTCCACATCGAGAGTTGCCAGCTGAGGTGGTTTGGGCATCTGCTCAGGATGCCTCCTGGATGCCTCCCACTTGAGGTGTTTCGGGCACATCCCACTGGGAGGAGACCCTGGGGCATACCCAGGACATGCTGGAGAGACTACGTCTCCCAGCTGGTCTGGGAACGCATTGGCATCCTTTCAGAAGAGCTGGAGCAGGTGGCTGGGGAGAGGGAAGTCTGGGCTTCTCTGCCTGAACTGCTGCCACCGCAACCCGGACCACTGGAAAAGTGGTAGAAGATGGATGGATGGAATTTACAGTAATTTACTTACAAATCTTCCAGTTGCTGAAATAATAAATACTAAAGTGAGTTTAATAGACTGAAAACTTTATGATAGATGAAACAAATGTTTCATTTTGTAGACATGAGTTGTAACTGAATAAGGTGAGAAAATGTGATATTGTGATAGTTGACATACTGTAATATCACAGTAATATTGTAGCTTAAAGATTCTATTCACTGAAAAACGGTGTTTTGTAGGTTTTAAACTTCTGAAATATGTCTATTAGTAATGTGATTATTGAAAAAAAATCATCACAATGCTCACTTCTATTAAAAAACAGCCCAGTCTCACCTAAAAAAAAGTGCAAATGCATGGCTTTTCACTCTGAGAAAACGTGCATCATCAATTCTATTCACCCCCCACTGGAACCCTTGTCCATCTTACAACAGCTGACCTAATACATCATTCTTGGATGTTATTTTAGTTTAGTACCAAGACCCAGGGCTGTTAGTTGAAGCTAGTAGTTTAGCCACTCGAATGTTTCTGGGCTTATCGTACTCCAGGGATGGGTTATATCTTATCGACCACTGAAACCACACAGCCCATCCACCAGTGAAGCATTATTTCATTCATTCTTTGAGACAAAGTAACATTAGTTAGTCAGGCTCACTATCCAAGCTAGGAGCTAGCCAGCTAAGATTAGCAATAATGACATAAGAGCTGGTGGAGTTAAATGCAGTGCTTAGGAATTTTAAGAGGCATGCACTGAAACAAGCCCTTCTGAGTAATGCTGCAAAAGATGATTCACAATGTTGCTGCAATAAGAAAACATTTAAAGGCAATTTGAGCAAAGTATGTCACAAACATTTCATTAAGACCCGTGGGAGCTGTCAATAAGAAATTAAATATTACTTGAACCAGAATAGAAGAACAGTGAGTTCAGATGTGAGGAGAGAAAAACTTGAGGCGCACTCAATACAAATGGGTCAAATTAAAACTAACTCAGTATACTTGGGTAAAAGTGTGTTTTTCTTCAAGAATGTACTCAAAAAGTATCCTACAATAAAAACTAGCCAGTGAAGTACAAATTTGTGAAAACATTACATAAGTAGTTGAGGATATGTAACATTTGTCCCCACCTTTGGCAGCAGGTCTGCTTTAAAGGTTGTGCTAAGTTTATTAGTAATCACTATTTCTGCTTTTACAATGCATCACTTCACAGTTATAAGTGAATTTAAAAAAAAAGAAACACCTACCATCAGAAACTGTCACACCATGGAGAGCAGACGGGGGAGAAAAGAGACAAAAATCAGTTAGTGATATTATAGGTAAGTTTTGCCATATGTGATGACTGCATTTAAGACCTTAGTTTATACAGAAAAGACATTTTAAGTATAAACAGAGCTGTACAACCACAGCTAAAAACAAGTTGAGTGATTAAAGAAACACATTTCTCAGCACAGCATATCTGCGTGTTCAATTTAAGACTTTTTTTAACCAAATTGGTACAATTTAAGGCATCTATGAAATGGCAAATATGACCACATAGATAACATTTCCCACAGGTTTGCATGAAATTAGATTGTTGCAAATTTTGGGTGATCCATTCAAAGCTCACATATGGATAATCACTGCTCCTCTCATTTCAGTTTCCATTTTAAAAATGCAGCACAGTAATTAGCAATTTGCAGAATTACAAACAATTTATGGTTAAAAAAAACCTCATTGCCAGTTATTGCAAACACTTGATCGCAGTTGTTACTGCCATGGGTGGTGCAACCAGTTATTAGATTTAGGGGCAATTACGCTTTCACATATAGAGCCAGGTAGGTTTGGATAGCTTTTTTCCCTTAATAAATGAAATCATCACTTAAAAACTGCATTTTGTATTTACTCGGGTTATCTTTGTCTAATAATAAAATGTGTTTGATGATCTGAAATATCTAAGTGTGACAAATATGCAAAAATATTAGAAATCAGGAAGGATGCAAATACTTTTTCACAGTGCTGTAAATCTAAGGCCAACATGTTGGATTCACCTCTGTACAGGTTACATTGATAAACCTGTTTTTTGGGGGGTGGGGGGTGATGAAGGTGCTGCCTGGGAATGTTTTTCAGCTTGGGATACAAAAGTCCTTCAGAGATATTCTTCTGGGAATATCACAAAAGAGGGAGCTGCTGGCAGACGCAGGAGCAGCACATGACGACATTTACACACATGATAGTAGAAAGTAGGCATGTGTAGCATGTGTTATAATTGCCTTCTTGTTTGCCACTTTTACCCATTTCTTTGAATGATGGTTAAAGCTAGTTTGGAATCAGAATCAGAATCAGAAAAAGATTTATTGCCAAGTACATTCACAAGTAAATAACTGGTAAATATACGAGGGATTTGACTTGACACTGAGAACGACATAGGTGACATTTTCAGTGACGCGGCAGTGTCGGTGACGCGCCTGTCAGCAGAATGGGAACAGGAAGCAATGGGGGAGAAAGAGGATAAACACAATAGGAGAGAGAAAAAAAGCATTGTTTATCAGAATACAGTTCATATATGATCAATATTATGATTACAAGAAAAAAAACTCTCAATGCACAATTAGCAGACAATAGAATCCAAACAATGACACAAAGAGAGCAGTGAATGAATGAATCTTCAAGTCAGTATAGTGAGTCAGTGTGAGTGAATGTGTTGAGTGCAAACAGTGATATCAGTTAAGGACAACAAAAGGCTCTTCCCGCAGCAGATGTTATGACTGGCGTCTGAGCAGAGGCGCGTGTCCTTGGCACAGCAGATGGAATAGTCTGCCAGACAGCTGGCTGTCCTTGAGAGTCAAATGCTGCCCGCCATGTTATGAAAACAAGTATACTGAAGATAATCTGGAGGACTGTGTGCTGAGGGCGTCAAAACAGGTCGAATAGCACTGACTTCAGAGAAAAAACTTTTTATTCTCTTACAGATTCAGTGCTCAAATCCTTCATGGCTGGATGTTGAAATCGAATCATGGACGGCTCTCAGCGTGATCGTGATGTAATCCATTTTCCTGTACAGTTCTCCATTAGCTGCTGTCAGAGTCCTGCCCAGTTGGTCAGTTTGATGGGAGAGCCTCGCCGGTAGGCTCCGTCCTGATAGGCTCCGTCCATCTTCTTCAATTTGCGGTACACCAGAACAATCCCAGATCCAATCAGTAGAATTCCGATGACCATTGCTCCGAAGAGGTATAAATCTTCAACATCTTCGATAGAGAGATCACACAGGCACAAGAGTTTCCAATTACTTGTGTCCTTCAAATAACCCGCGGCAGCTGTTCCTGCGGGGCAAATCGGCTCCCCCGGGCCAGTTTTTCTCGTTGAAAAAACAGTGTCAATTGCGTTCAAAGCCCAGCTTATTAAATCCATAATTTCATTCGATAATCAGCAGTAAAGACACGCAGACAGACAATAGCAAGCTGGGATCCAGTCAGTTAGGGGAGGAGAGAGATAAGGAGCCGGAGCTGGGAGAAAAAGCGTCTGCTCTCTTTGGAGGGCGGAAGTGAACTTTGATCATCCATTTTTCCAACTGGTTTCTAGTTTACAGTGCTGTGAAAAAGTATTTGCCTCTTTCCTGATTTTTTATATTTTGCATATTTGTCACTTAAATGTTTCAGATCATCAAAGAAATTTCATTATTAGACAAAGATAACCGAGGAAATACAAAAAGCAGTTTTTTTAAATGATGATTTCATATATTAAGGGGAAAAAAGTAATTGCCTCCTAAGCCTAATAACTGGTTGTGCCATCCTTGGCGGCGACAACTGCAATCAAGCATTTGTGCTAACTGACAATGAGTCTTTTACATCACTGTTGAGGAATTTTGGCCCACTCTTCTTTTCAGAATTGCTTTAATTCAGCCAGATTGAAGGGCTTGAGCTTGAGGTCATAAACTGATGGCCAGAATATCTCCTTCAGGATTTTCTGGTAGAGAGCAGAATTCATGGTTCCATCAATTACAGCAAGTCATCCAGGTCCTGAACCAGCAATCAGACTGTCACAGTACCACCACCGTGTTTGACTGTTGGTATGATGTTTTTTCATGAAATGCTGTGTTAGTTTTACACCAGATGTAGCAGGACTCAGATTATCAAGATGTTTTTTTGTCAGATGGGAGATGAGCCTTTGTGTTCTTGTTGGTCAGCAGTGTTTTTGCCTTGGACCACTCGCATGGATGCCATTTTTGCCCAGTCTCTTTCTTATTGTTGAATCATGGACCAGTGTTCAAACTGAGGCGAGTGAGGCCTGCAGTTCTTTAGATGTTGTTGTAGGTTTTTGTTTCTCATCTGTTCTTGAATTTCTTTAGCTCTTGGCATGATGTGTTGGTTGCTGAGATCTTTCAGCCTAATTCACTTTGTCAGACAGGTTCTATTTAAGCAATTTCTGGATTCAGCAGGTCTGGCAGTAATCAGACTTGGTGTGCCTAGTGAAACTGAACTCAGCTTTTAATCACAATTAATTCATGATGTAACAAGGGGGGCAATTGGAGTCAGGTGATGCAAGCGGTCAAGATGGCAGCTTGAGTGAGCAGCTCCATTGCAGAGGTGGCTAATTTGCTTTAAAACCAGAGTTTTATGCCATAGACTTTTTGCAAAAGTATAATTTTCTTGAAGTGGGAGATCCACAGACTCTGTATGCAGATTTACAATGCCAAGCCACCAACAAAAATCTATGATGCCCAGGCAGCCACTAGCAAGGAAGACTCGGCTAAAGCTAACAACATGCAACAGGTGGACTCCCCGCCTTCAGTATCACTACCCCTGTCAAAGTCAGACTCCATCCAAGCTACTACAACTGAGCAAATGATCAAAGACATTACAAGTATTTATGCCTTACTCAAGGAGACCTCTGAGGTACAAGAGAGCAAGCTAAACACCATCCAAACTGCAACAAGAGCTGTAGAGGCAAAGTTAGCTGACATAGCCACTCATCTGGAAAACGCTGAATCCTGCATAGATTTCCTTGAAGATGCTAACAGAGCACTGGAAGCTAATCCTCCCGCTACTCGTGAAGAGGTGAAAACTCTACAGCAGAAATTTGACAACCTTGAGAATAGTAGCTGGAGAAATAACTTACATTTTGTTGGCTTTTCCGAGAGCTGCGAAGGATCGTATACTCTTGCCTTCATGTGTGACACTCTTCTGCGGCTACTGAATATCGACTTCCCGGGCGGTCTGGAGATCGACCGGGCACACCGGAGTTTAGCCGGGCGCAAACCCGATGGTCAACCCTCAAGAGCCATCCTCACCCGGTTTCTGTGGTTCCAGGACAGGGAACGGATTGTGGAAGTGGCACGGAAGATGGGAAAGCTGACCTGGGACAGCCACCACATCATGATCTTCCTGGATTATTCCAAACTTGTGACGGATAAACAGGCTGCATTCAATCAGTGTAAAAGTCTGCTACACAAGAGGAAAATCAAGCTCTCCCTGATGTTTCCAGCAGTGCTCACACTAAAGACAGCAGAGGGGAGACGGGAGTTTACTGACCCAAAACAAGCCCTGGACTACATTCGGTCTTTACCTTGATAGAGATATCTACAGGAGACGGTATGGTCTCATAAACCACATAGTTGTACTCTAGAGTCAATTGGAATCCTATGAAATGCAGATTTATGCCATGATTCTGGGCACGGTGGAGTGCTGTGCCCAGTCTCTGAGTGTATTTTGGGTTTTCCCTGTATTTCTGCATCTCTGTTTATTTGGTACAGTATCTCACAAAAGTGAGTACGCCCCTCACATTTTTGTAAATATTTTATTATATCTTTTCATGGGACAACACTGAAGATATGACACTTTGATACAATGTAGTCAGTGTACAGCTTGTATAACTGTAAATTTTCTGTCCCCTCAAAATAACTCAACACACAGCCATTAATGTCTAAACTGGTGGCAACAAAAGTGAGTACACCTCTGGTGAAAATGTTCAAATTGTGCCCAAAGCGTCAGTATTTTGTGTGGCCACCATTTTTTTCCAGCACTGCCTTAACTCTCTTGGGCATGGAGTTCACTAGAGCTTCAAAGGTTGCCACTGGAATCCTCTTCCACTCTTCCATGACGACATCAGGGTGCTAGAGACCTTGCACTCCTCCACCTTCCATTTGAGGATGCCCCACAGATGCTCAATAGGGTTTAGTTCTGGAAACATGCTTGGCCAGTCCATCACCTTTACCCTCAGTTTCTTTAGCAAGGCAGTGGTCGTCTTGGAGGTGTGTTTGGGGTGGTTATCATGTTGAAATGCTGCCCTGCAGCCCAGTTTCTGATCATGCTCTGCTTCAGTATGTCACAGTATATGTTGGCATTCATGGTTCCCTCAATGAACTGTAGCTCCCCAGTGCCGGCAGCACTCATGCAGCCCCAAACCAAGAAACTCCCACCACCATGCTTGACTGTAGGCAAGACACACTTGTCTTTGTACTCCTCACCTGGTTGCTGCCACACACGCTTGACACCATCTGAATCAAATAAGTCTATCTTGGTCTCATCAGACCACAGGACATGGTTCCAGTAATCCATGTCGTTAGTCTGCTTGTCTTCAGCAAATTGTTTGCAGGCTTTTTTGAGCATCATCTTAAAAAGGGGCTTCCTTCTGGGATGACAGCCATGCAGACCAATTTGATGCAGTGTGCGGCGTATGGTCTGAGCACTGACAGGCTGACCCCCCCACCCCTTCAACCTCTGTAGCAATGTTGGCAGCACTCATATCTCTATTTTCAAAAAACAACCTCTGGATATGATGCTGAGCACGTGCACTCAACTTCTTTGGTCGACCATGGTGAGGCCTGTTCTGAGTGGAACCTGTCCTGTTAAACCGTTGTATGGGCTTGGCCACCGTGCTGCAGCTCAGTTTCAGGGTGTTGGCAATCTCCTTATAGCCTAGGCCATCTTTTTGTAGAGTAACAATTCTTTTTTTTTCAGATCCTCAGTGGCTGAGTCCTCACCTCCTGCTGCTGCACCAATAACTCAATCCTCACCTGCCTCTCCCGTGTTCCCCTCTGCTTTCCCTGAATGTCTATCGGTCCGGGGAGGGAGCCTCTGGAAGACAGAGGATCCTGTGGTTCTGGAGACTCCTGTTCCGGCCTTACAGCTGCATCTTGGACGGGAGAGGAGCGCACCCCGCATACTGAAGCCTGAGCGACGGTTGAGTGTCCCCTGGTTTTGGCCGCGCAGGATCTGGCACCATTGGTGAGATGCTCTCCAGCGTCAGCCACCAGGGATGAGGTTCCACCAGCACGACCGCCCAACCCGCCTGCTGCTTGGGCTGCCACAGCAGAATCACTGGAGTCCTGGACGGCGGTGGAGCTCTAGTCCAGGCAAGTGCTCTATTTTGTCATTACATCTACAGATCTGGAGAAATCTTGTCTGGCTCATGGTGGGGAGAGTTGGGTACAGACATCCTCTGCCCCTGAGCTCTTCTAGCCGGGCTCCACTGGTGCCAGTGATTCTCCTCTGGTATTTTTCCCTTTCTCTTCTTCTGAAGTGGCAAAGTCAGAGTTGGCTCACCAGATGACCGGGTTCGAGGCATCCCAGCCTTGATCGCCGGAGACCTGGATGGTGGTGGAGCTCAAGCTCAGGCAAGTTCTCTTTTTTGTTTTCATTTTATCTGTCTTAGAGAAATCTTGCCTGGCTCTTGATGGGGAGGGCCAAGTGCAGCCATCAGCTGCACCTGAGCACTCTTCAC